>CM051273.1:17393722-17633722 GCA_027921565.1 Artemia sinica
GGATGTTAGTTAATTCGCCAAAGCCGTGTGTTTGTTATTTTTAATAATCAAGTTTAAATGTTGTGTGTGTAAAAACATTTTCTCAGAATTGGTTATAAGTTTTTGGAACTATTAAAGGTTTTCAATTTTGTAACTGCTTCTGGGAGTGAGTCCCAGTCACCTGTAGCTCAGACACTCCAACTATCTATAGCTACAGGTTTGAACACTTTTTCATGGTGTCCTCTTGTGTTGTTTACTTTTTCAGGGTGGAAATATTACTGGAAAGACAGTTTCTCCAGACTGTGCTTTGTTTTTTTTTTCAATTGTATCTAGTCTCCTCTTATTTATCTATATATCAGGATGGATTATGTTCAGTTTGGACAGACATTCTTCATAGCTTAGCCTTTTAGATCAGCAAGGAGTTTGCTGGTGCGTCTTTGGACTCTTTCCAGCGCAGTCGTGTCTGTTTTATAGTGAGGCCCCCGAATTATATTCCCATAACTCTGTTTTAGGTCTGACAATCCCCCTATAAAGTTTCACAAAAGTTCGGTTGTAGAATTACTCGGAACTTCGTCTGATCAGCTTGATAAGCTGTGATGCTTTGGAGATTGTCTTCTGAATGTGCTCACGAAATTTTAACTGTAAGTCAACAACATTATCAAGACCTTATTCAGAGTCAGCCAGTGTCCGTGGTATCCTGCATCCCTATTAGACATTTATTGTTAGCTGGGGTATTGGATGTCTTTTTCTTCACTAAGCACAGGACTT
Source organism: Artemia sinica (assembly GCA_027921565.1). NCBI lineage: Eukaryota > Metazoa > Arthropoda > Branchiopoda > Anostraca > Artemiidae > Artemia > Artemia sinica. The sequence goes on from CM051273.1 coordinate 17,394,470, forward strand.
CAATCCTTAATGTGCTGTAAGTTTAGAACTAGGCTTAGCAAGTTCACAGCTAGAATGGCATTGTCTTTTTGTAGTATCATTACATCTTGAGATGTAAAGATACTTGTTCAATACATGTCCAAGATTACAAAGACAAAAGGCATATAAAAGAAAATACTGCTAGACATAAAGGTCTACTAACAACCTAATTTGTTACTGACCCTTAAGCCTAACGTAAAGATGCTGAGTGAGTTCATCCAATTGACTATTGAAAACTACTTGTTTCTATACCTGTCTGGCATATGTCCAAGACTACAAAAAAAAAAAAAAAACTAAAAACAAATCCTGGCAAAGAAATATGCCTGCTAACAGTAGCGGTTTTAGGCCATGGGCGTATGGGAGGGGGGGGGCAGGGGCAGCTGCCCCCTAGAACTTCAAATTTACACTAGGTATGGCTGAAAAATTAGATGGTTGATGGTTGAAAAAACAGATGGTTGAAAAGGCAGTTGAAAAATGGTAGATGGCTAAAAAAGCAATTGATTAAAGGTAGATGGTTGAAAAGGCTGGAAATAAACAGCTGGAATGACAGAATAAAAATCAAACAAGAAGCAATTATCCATAATGTCTTGGAAAGATTTATCTCTAGTCCAGAGAAGGTTAATGCTGAAGCTTATTGATGATAGAAGATTTTGGGTGATTACTTATTAATAAAGCTTTCATAGGCATGATAGAACTTGCTGGCAATGTAAGGTCTTGAGAACTGCCAATATAACTTCCGCTCCCCCCCCCCCCCCCCCTCATCACAGAATCGGCTACCCCCCCCCCCCCTAGAGAAAAAGCTACATACATTCATGTTTCAGGCTTCGTAATCTGGGGGGAGGTATACCATAGGGGTGTAAAAATAAAAGGAATTTAATATCAGATGTCAAAAAAAAGATAGATGAGAGCTGCCCCCGAATAGCCTTGTCCAGTCCAGCCTAGAACCAACTGCCTGCGAATAGAGCTGCCCCCTTTCCTTGTCCAGGCTAGTCCACTTGCGAAAGTCACAAAGTCTTAAAGTCAACAAAGTCAGTGTGACCTTCATAAAATCCAAACATGGGCACAAGATTGGCTACTTGAATTCAACACATCGAAGTGCAGTGTCCTTCACTTTGGAAGCAACAACCCCCGTCACCAGTACAACATGTCCGATCTCAATTCACTGGCTGACTTAGTACTAAAGACAAGTCCCTAAGAAAGAGATCTAGGAGTGATGATAGATGAACAATTGAAGTTCCACGGCCACTGGCAACAAGCAATTTCAAAAGCAAATTCAAGCCTTGGTCTCCTCAAACGCACCATAACCAGCCGCTCCCGTATAATCTTTCTAAGGCTCTATAAGGCTATAGTTAGGCCTGTTTTGGATTTCGGTACATGTCTCACTTCCCCTTCCTATAAGAATGATACCAGTCTAATCGAGGGAGTTCAGAGGCGTGCCACGAAGTGCATAGCTGGCCTACGAGATCTCCCATACAACAAGAGACTGGAACGCGTGCAGCTGCCAACACTCGTCTTCAGACGCCACCGTGGTGATATGATGCTGACCTACAAGTATAACACACAACCAAATAACCCCCTTTTTACCAAACATTCAAGTCAGCACCATTCAAGAGGACACTCACAAAAGCTGTCAAAACGTTCTGTCAATACACGAACGCGGCAACAGTTCTCCGAGCATGTTGTCAACGATTGGAATAGCCTTCAAGCTGAAACGGCGACTGCACCAACGGCTGCGTCCTTCAAGTCCAGACTTGACAAGGAATAGAATGACAAGCCATGGAAATATGAGTGGGACTGTCCGTCCCACTCAACTACCGACTGATGCCAACGTCATCATAATGAGTGTCTTGCTAGGAGACTGATGCCGCTTTGGGCTTAAATTGCATCTCTCCAGCAGACCTCTCTTATGGCGTGTCACTGGACCCTAACACAGTGATAAAATTTTGCCATCATTGACCCGGAGCACAACAGATCCAGTATGGACCTTAATTTCACTCCGAAGTGCGAATTAAGGTAATTAAGGTAAAGGTTTTCTGCTGACCTTTCTTTAATAAAGATGCTGGACAGCTGCAGTTGCAAGCCAAGTTTCAGCTCTGTACAACATGATCAAACAGACTGAGCCTCCAAGGATCTTCATTTTGGTGGCTTGTTTGATCATTGGCTTCTTCCAAACATGGGTCAGCCTACCAAAGATGGCAGAGGCCTTAGCTGCACAGGCAACAACTACATGGTCAAAGAATCTCATGATATGATATAACCAAGATACGTGAAACGTGGATACGTGGTCAAGCACTTTGATTTGGTTCCCAGTGAACAAGTAATTATAATTGCCAGTGTCAGACTTTGGCTGCACTACCAGGACTTTTGTCTTCTTCCAGTTAATAGATAGTCCAGTCCTGGCAGCTTCTTCCAGAAGCGTGTTCGGAGTCATGAGTAGCTGTGACTTGGAGGTGGCAACAACTAGTACTATGTCATCAGCAAAATCACAATCAGTGACAACTTTATTTCTGTGCTTGAGACCAAAGCTCAGCTTGTGGGTCATGCAAGTCATAACATGATCTTTAATGCAGTTGAATAGCTCAGGAGCAACTGAGCAACCTTGCCTGACTCCTGTTCTTACTGGAAAGAACGTTCTGCATCTACTGTTCAGTAAACTTTACTTTTAAAAGAATATGACTATAGATTTCAAGCAGTTATTACAGATTAAGATCCTACCCCTTAATTGACTTTAAAAGAAATCAATCAAGTATGTCACTGTCAATTGCAAGCATAGATACACACATATCTGCATACAGGGAAATAAACCCTCACAGCCCCCAAATCTATCTGAAAAACCTTCTCTCCCTGGTCAAATAGAAAAATGTTGGCACAAGAAAACTGCATTCTTATAGTTTGACCTTCTCTTCAAGAAAAAATACTTTAATACCCCCAGCCCTCCCAGATCCATTTAAATGCCTCCAAAAGGAATATTTAAACATGTTTCAGCCCCCTCCCCCTCCCTCCCATACACACAAAACAAACACACATTTGCAACAAAAAAAAATCCTGTTATAAATCCCTGTAATTTTGGGTGTATGTACCCATGTCCTGACCCAATGCCACTGACAACACTTGACCTCAATAAATAAATGCATCAGAAAGTATGAAACTTTGAGCCAGACCCATTGGACCTACTTAGACTAAAATATTAGTTCAACAACCTCCATACTGACTCCTATAAATGAATAGATTATATAAATAAAGTGTTCCTACCAGCAGTGTTCATAACTTCTTACAACAGGCAAGTTGAAAATCCTTTTGGGCAGGGATGTTCAAAGAATGCCCTACAAAAAAAAATAATGTCAAGTATGACACAATGATTTACCAATTTAAATTTAATTAATCAGAAAAAGATACAACTTTTAAGAGCTTTGCTTCTTGGGGGCACAGAGGGGAGAGGGCAAAACACAAAAAAGAGGAATTTTAGGGTTCAATTTTTCTTGGAAGAATTCTTTAGACCAATAAGAAGAGAAAACTCTCCTCCACTCCCCATATACAAGTACAGTGCATGGTATTAGCAAAAAAAAAACACAGGAAAAATACTTTAAGCTGAAACTAATTCTTTCCCTTTTTTCTACTACCATCTACTCTTTGTTGGTACAACAGACATAGGCTAATTTTGCATGCAAAATCCTATGTTGTATACCCAAAATTTAACAAATCTGCCAGGTCAAGACTATATTTAATATGTTTTTGCCAGTTTACTTTTAAAGACTGCAAGAAATTCATAATCCTGCAGACCCAATTTACAGAAATTATCTGATCCCAACATAAAATCTCACAACAATAAAGCTCATAATATTCAGTTGTGATTTTCACATGGGGTTTTCCCTTCCCCTCCCCTTGCTGCAAGTGCATGATTAGCAAAAAAATTGGCATATTTTGTTTTGATCAAACTCACTTGTAACAACAGCTTGAAATATATATGTGAAAAAACTACAGTACTCAAAAAACTAAGTGGCACCAGAGCCAAACAACAACCCCTCAAACATAGGAAATTCAATTTGCATCAATGAAAAAGATACTGAAGAGAAATTAAGTATCACCATATTTGTGAAAATATAGTCATGTAAAATTGGCAATTGCAGTTTGGTTTGTTGCACTGCATTATAGAAATATCACCAGATTTGTATCCATACAAAATTTGCCATTGTTTTTTATTTATATTGTACCATGAAAATGCCATTGTATTTGTGGACATATAACCATGTTAAATTTGCAATTGCAGTTTGATTTGAGCAATGTACAATGAAAATACACCATATTTATGATAATATTGCCATGTAAAACTTTTTGACATAATTGAAACTTATTTTTTCTAAACCTTAATCACAGTTAGCTTGCAAACTAAAGAATCCTTGTTGCTTTCAAAGCCACACTAAACTAAAATTAAAGCAAGATAATTGCATATTCTGCATACCAATTTTCATTGAATTGGGTGATGCTTGGTTTTTGACCTGATTTGAAAATCATAATCATATAATGACTCCTGTACTACGCTGCAAACCAACCATTGGTGGGGTATAACTAAAAAAAAAATAACAAAAAAATCATCAACTTTTTGCATGTTACCTATAGTAGGTATATATGTATTTACTAGAGAAGAGTGGGTTTGGGTTGCAATTCTAATGGTAGAGAGCATTATATTTGGAAAAGGCATTGAAAAGTAGATCAAACAATACATTTATCTCTTAGCCTCAAAGCTTCTTAGCCTATCTCTTTGCCAAATTAACATAAAAACCTTAAATTTGTCTAAATTACAACCATTTTTTGTTATCTGAATTCTGTGTTAAGTTATCACTTTCAAGTAGGGTAAAGGCACCGATGATTCGACAGTGCAATTTCGGAACCACAGTCGAAATTTTCCTTCAAAACGGGATAGCTCTGCTTAGCCGTGACTTAGAGCGCCATCTCTTGGAGCCGTCGTTATATTTCGACGGTGCGAAATGTGGACACTATATCCGGTACACCCACATAAGAAAAGAACATTCAATTCGGTCAGTTTTCCTGTTTTCGACACGAAAGGAGCTCCCGACAATTTTTCAGGTACGTAATGTTCAAACTGTCATTACTTGGTTATTTATTGCAAGAAAAAGTTGGGATAAGCGCCAATGTGTCGAGATACATCTGATCTTCTCTGAAATGTAGCCATATTAGCTTTTTCTTGATAAAATTAAATAATGGCGACGGAAATTGCATTGTCGAAACTAGGTTCCAAGTGTCGAAAATTCTTGTTCAATGTAGTGGAATACCAGGCGGACTAAAAATGTTCCTTCAGCCGCATTCAAGCCGAAATATCGGCTTCTATCAAGAGATTTATTTCTTTGGTGAATATCTCGTAGTAACCTTGTCGAAATTTTGGACAGACAGCAACAGGCCCTGTCGAAATATAGGTGACTTTGTCGAAACTTCACTGAACATGTAAAACAGATGAGAAATAATAGGTGTCGAAATTCCAGGATCCACTGACGAAACCATAGGCACCATAGCTGTCGAATTTACGGGTGCTTTCTGCGCAACGAGAGATTTTGATGATTATTATTTCTAATAATATTTCAGATGAAAGAACATTTAAACAAAAGATTTTTTTTAAACTTTGAAGTTTTACTTACAGACACTGGATTTTTCCATCACCTGAGGAACTGCTGCTTGGCCTCATACCATGCAGGGGCGTAAATTGCTATGGGGCAGGGGGGGGGGGGGGGCAGTTGCCCCCCCCCCAGACCTGATTTTGCCCCCCCCCCCCCACCAGATTTTTTTAGATTATACCCTTATTTATCCTTCATCCAAATAAAAAATACAAATTTTATCGAATACAAAATCTTAAATGAAATGATGCGTAGGCCTATGTTTTGGACGAAACATAGAATCTGCATAAGAATCTGCATATGAAAATAAAATCCACTAAATCAAATAAACTTCTTAAATTTCTTGAAATCCACTCCCGTTTTCCTAGACCCTATCCCTTCCGAAATGCTAGTTAAACAATTCTGTTATACTAAATTTGTTATACTAAATACTATTTGTATTTAATAATGTATATTAAAATTTGTTGTACCGATTTTGTTATACCAAATACTACATACTTGAAACGATTTTGTTAGTTTTATTACTTCTACTTTTGCATAGTCTTTTATACTTTTATACATTAAATGAAGTTGAAGAAAAACAAAGAAACAAGATTATACGTGTCAAATACACCAGGTTCCGCCCACAAGTATTCCCAAAGTATTTAGACGGGTGTCGAATTGGGTTCCGACTTGCGTCGAAAACAGGTCTTTTTTGTTGTGTCGAATTTGTAGGTGAAAATGCTCTAATTTCGGAAAATTGGAGTGTTATACCCTTTCCAGACAAAACTTCAAACTTCTCATCAAACAGTTAGATTCCTAGATGTTTTTCCTATATACTGAAACCCTTTTCAAACCGAAAGTCTTTAAATTAAGACTTCTAGAGTAGAAAAACTGATTTTTTTACAAAAAACTGTCGAATCATCGGTTCGACACCCAATACAGGTGTCGAATTGGGTTCCGACTTGCGTCGAAAACAGGTAACTTTTTTGTTGTGTCGAATTTGTAGGTGAAAATGCTCTAATTTTGGAAAATTGGAGTTTTGCACCCTTTCCAGACAAAACTTCAAACTTCTCATCAAACAGTTTGATTCCTCGATGTTTTTCCTACATACTGAAACCCTTTTCAAACCGAAAGTCTTTAAATTAAGACTTCTAGAGTAGAAAAACTGTTTTTTTACAAAAACTGTCAAATCATCGGTACCTTTACCCTAGCTTTAGAGCACAGTCACATAGAGCAGCGATTCCAAGAGATACCTGAGAGCTGGCACAACCTTAGAAAGCTCAGTACTCAAATGACCTAGCCCTCTCTAGAGGTCAACCAAATACTTACTCCAGTTGAAATTATATATATTTTTTTTAACTAAGCTCTGTCAGACTAAACAAATACAATTGAGTTAGCAATTTAGAAGGTGAGGTAATGGTCTAATGCATGACAATTCCTAAGAAAAAAAAAATATGAAATTCTAAAACTATTTTAAAACACTTATTTACATCATTCCAAAAGTTTACTTTGCTTAAACATGCCCCCCCCCCACACCCTGTGGAAGACACATATAGCCCAACTTACATGTATCTTAATATTTTCAACATTGTGTGCTCTTTTCTTGTTTATTTGTACAACAAATGCTATAAAACTAACAGGAAGAAAATCATAGCACTATTGAAAATATTAAGAGTATATCTACAAGGACCATTCAGAAAATGTGCATAATTTCTATCAACAAGGTTATGTCAACTATTTTCTAGAACCCAGAAGAAGTTGCACTTTATGACTTTTTAAAATGGTTGAGAATCTGTAATAAAATTCAATAATTTTAAGTCTAAACCATATTATAGATATAGGCTATATTTTTACATGGCTAGGGCATGTTCTTTGGATGAAGGATGCCAGATTACCAAGGATTGCCCTTTTTGGCCAACCATCTAGGGCCAAATAAAAAGAAGGCCATTCCCAGTTGGTGTGGGAGGATGCCATAAGGAAAGATTTAAGGAAAATATGAACTTCCTGGGAGTATATAAAGAAAGAGGCTTTGAACAGATTGGGTTGGAGAAGTGTGTGTAGCTGTGTTGGACACAGGCAGATTGGTGCAGCAATGAATTTTTAGTTGAAAATGGCACAGAAGCAGTAGCATATTTTTATAGAAATTTTTAGAACACTGAGGGAAAAAATTAGCCAAAAAGCATTCAGGAAAACTCTACTGGGGATCTTATTCCATCCTGAGAATGCCCCCCCCAGTACATTTTCCACACATTAGAGAAGAAATTTGAGTAAACTTTTGTGGTAATTACTGTGACATCTATCAAAAGAATCTTGTCTCATCTAACTTTTTTTCACTCCTCCAAACTCAAACTCATTTTAATAGCATTGATGAACCAAAACATGGCTTGTAAAAGTTTTTTACAGATTTATTCAAAGAGAGACTACAAGGATGGATAAGGATGGATCTTTAGAGGTGCATCAACCTGACAAAGAATAGGTTGAAAAGATGCTATACAAATTTACTTATAATAGAAAGTTAATAAAAACAAATGTTGTGTATTTTTTAATAGACCTTCATGTTTAGGCTATGTTTCTCCATTAGCAGGGGGGGGGGGGGTTGTGAAGTAAATCAACCTTTAGAAACAACATAAGTAAGTAATTTATGATATTTCAAAGTAGTTTTCAGAATTTTACAGGGCTGCTTTTAGATATGGTGATGCACTAGAGTAATTCCAAAGGTGGATTTTACAGTGCAATTAAAATAGTTAGCATTGCATATGGCTGTAATGATCAACCTTAAATTACCTTCTGCAGCTAGGAGCAATCTATGGATTTCTCCTTGTAGAGCTCCAGAATTTGACTAGTTGTATGCAAGGTTCACTGGTGACCAGGAAAAATGCTCAAGCTAAAACTTTTTCCAACTACTTTTAACATCTTCACAGTACCCACCATCTTTACAAATCATACTACCTAGGTATGTGAAGCTGTCCAATTGATTGATCTTTTTGTTACCTTAGTGACTTAGTCGTCTTAACATTAATTTTCAAACCTATTGGAGCACCCTGAACTCATAAAACCTCTAAAAGTTCATTCATTCTGCTCAAACTTTCATCTAGGATGCCAAATCATCAGCATAATCTAAGTCCAGGAAAGTTTTACTTCAACATTTAAAAAATGTTCTCCTATTCTATGCTATGCTAATGGTAAAATGTAATTTTAAAAACAAATTTGCAGGAATGAACCACTCAAAGCCTGAAACCACTCAGAGAAGGTATCACAGCAAAACAAAAAGCACACCATTGTTGAAAGCCCTAAACCAGAAACTTACGACCAATAAAACATCAAAAAGAGTTGCTAAAGGCCCTCCTTTAAAAGCCAGTCTTATGTCTAATTAATTTCAAACTGATTTTTAATTCTATAACATAGTCTAAAACTAAGGACAAGGTAACAAGTGACATATTGGGGCCCCATTAAGGACTCAAAATGGAATTTACCCCAGAAGCATTATTAAATCTGGAAGAACATAAAAAAGGCATCAAGCAATGTATTTACTTTTCCTAGCTAAGTTATATGAATATGTATATGTTTACTACTAGGAGGGCAATTTCAGGTAGACTAACCTAAGATGCATAATTTAAGATAAGCCCAAGAACAGATCAGACCAGAACAGATCAGATCAGACCAAGAACAGATCAGATAAGACTGAGAACAGATCAGATAAGACCAAGAACATATCAGATAGGACCAGAACAGATCAGACCAAGAATAGATCAGACCCAGAACAGATCAAACCAAGAGCATATCAGATAAGACTGAGAACAGATCAGATAAGACCAAGAACAGATCAGACCAAGAATAGATCAGATAAGACTGAGAACAGATCAGATAAGACCAAGAGCATATCAGATTGATCAAGAACAGACCAGACAAAGAATAGATCAGATAAGACTGAGAAACAGATCAGATAAGACCAAGAACAGATCAGACCCACAACAGAACAGATTAGACCAAGAACAGATCAGAAAAGACCAAGAACAGATCAGATAAGACTTAGAAAAACAGATCAGATAAGACCAAGAACATATCAGATTGGATCAAGAAACAGATCAGATCAACAAAGAATAGATTAGATTGAGAACAGATAGACCAGAACAGATCAGACCCACAACAGATAATACCAAGAACAGATCAGATAAGACTGAGAACAGATCAGATAAGACAAGAACATATCAGATTGGACCAAGAACAGATCCGACCAAGAATGGATCAGATAAGACTGAGAACAGATCATATCAGACCCCAAAATAGGGTAAAGTGATGCAGTCTCTTTTTAGGAAAGTTAGAAGGGTAAACTTCTAGTTCAGAGGCTTCTTGCTATCATGGAAAGTTGGCCAACTGATTTAGGTGAATGAAACTCTAAGGAATGGTAGATATTTAATATTTCACATAAATGGCCTACAATAAACTGAACATACCATATGATATCTTTTCCATGCTCTTTCAAAATATAACATTGTGTTTAGTACAATTCAATTTTAAGCTGTTTACAGACTCTCAAACATGATACCTTTTTCTCTCATTTTAGGTATGGCTTATATATCTCTGTTAATGTCACTCTTGTTAAGCCCAGTTTTACCTATAGAATCAAGAGACAAATTTGAGAATCAATAAAAAACATGAGAAATCATAGGCAGCATGATAGCACTGCCTAAGTAAAGAAACAATGTGGGCACAATGTTTTTTTTTTTTTTTTTTTTTTTCTCCATACCCAGGCACTTTGTATCAAATGAGTTGTCATAGAAACTTCAAAAGGGTTCATTTGATTGGAAATTGGAGTGGCTAGTGCGCTTTTTAATAGTCAAAAGTGATTGGAGGGCAACAAGCCCCCCCTCCCATGCCCATCATTCCCCCAAACACATCCAATCAAAATTTTGAGATAGCCATTTTGTTCAGCATTGTTGATTTCCAGATAGGAAAAATGTTTTTGAGGAGGACACTCCCCCACAACACTCACGGCAAGGGTTTTAAGTTATGCCCTGAGGGCATATAAGAATGATGTTGGCACAATTTATCATTTATTATTTTTTAGTTTAGAGCAGGGCACTTCATATCAAAGAAGTTGTCATAGAGACTTTGAAAACGGCTCATTCAATTGGAAATTGGAGTAGCTTGTGCCCTTTTTAATGGTTGAAAGTGATTAAAAGGCAACCAACACCCCTTCCATGCCCACCATTTCCCAAAACACATCCAATCAAAATTTTGAGATAGCCATTTTGTTCAGCATAGTTTGATTTCCAGATAGAAATTATGTTTTTGAGGAGGACACTCCCCCACAGCCTTCAGGGCAAGGGTTGTAAGTTATGCCCTGGGGGCATATAAGGTTTTTATAGAAGGCGCTGTTGTAGAAACTTCAAAAAAGGCTCTTTTGATTGGAAATTCAAAGAGCTAGTGCCCTTTTTAATAGTCTAAAGTGATTGGAGGGCAACTAGCACCCCCCCCCCACGCCCATCATTCCCCCAAACACATCCAATCAAAATTTTAGATAGCCATTTTATTTAACATAGTTTTAAGTTCTGGAAATTAGGTCTTTGAGGATGACACCCCCCCCCCCAACAGCCCTCTGGGCAAGGATTGTAAGTTAGGCCCTGGGGGCATATCAGGTTTTTATAGAACGCGTTGTCATAGAAACTTCAAAAAGGGCTCATTCAATTGGAAATTGAAATGGCTAGTGCCCTTTTTAATAGTCAAAAATAATTGGAAGGCAACAACACCCCTTCCATGCCCACCATTTCCCCAAACACATCCAATCAAAATTTTGAGATAGCCATTTTGTTCCATGCAGTTTAAAGTTCAGGAAATTATACATTTGAGCAGGACACTCCCCCCACAGTCTTCAGTGCAAGGGTTATAAGTTATGCCCTGGGGACATATAAGTTTTTATTGAAATTTTTGTCATAGAAACTTCAAAAAGGGCTCATTCATTAGAAATTCAAAGGTCTAGTGCCCTTTTTAATAGTTGAAAGTGATTTGAGGGCAACTAACCCCCCTCTCATGCCCACCTTTTCCCCAAACATGTCCAATCAAAATTTTTAGATAGCCATTTTGTTCAGTATAGTTGATTTCCAGATAGAAATTATGTTTTTGAGGAGGGAACTCCCCCACAGACCTTAGGGCAAGGGTTGTAAGTTATGCCCTGGGGGCATATATGGTTTTTACAGAATGTGTTGTTGTAGAAACTTCAAAAAGGGCTCATTTGATTGGAAATTGAAATGGCTAGTGTCCTTTTTAATAGTCAAAAGTGATTGGAAGGCAACTAACATCCCTTCCATGCCCACCATTTCCCCAAACATATCCTAACAAAATTATGAGATAGCCATTTTGTTCCATGCAGTTTAAAGTTCAGGAAATTATTGCTTTGAGCAGGACACTCCCCCACAGACTTCAGGACAAGGGTTATAAGTTATGCCCTGGGGGCATATAAAGTTTTTATTGAAATCTTTGTTCTAGAAACTTTAAAAAGGGACTCATTTGATTGGAAATTCAAAGGGCTAGTGCCCTTTTTAAAAGTAATTTGAGGGCAACTAACCCCCCTCTCATGCCCATCTTTTCCCCAAACACAACCAATCAAAATTTTTAGATAGCCATTTTGTTTCACACAGTTTAAAGTTCAGGAAATTATACCTTTGAGCAGGACACTTCCCCCACAGTCTTCAGGGCAAGGGTTATAAGTTATGCCCTTGGGACATATAAGTTTTTATTGAACTCTTTGTCATAGAAACTTGAAAGATATCTTTTGATTGGAAATTCAAAGGACTAGTGCCCTTTTTAATATTCAAAAGTGATTTGAGGGCAACTAACCCCCCCTCTCACACCCACATCTTCCCTAAACACATCCAATCAAAATTTTTAGATAGCAATTTTATTCAACATAGTTGAACTCTTTGGAAATTAGGTCTTCAAGGATGACAACCCCTCCCCCCACAACCCTCAGGGCAAGGGTTGTAAGTTATGCCCTGGGGGCATGTAAGGTTTTTATAGAAAACAATGTTGTAAAAACATCAAAAAAGGCCCATTCAATGTGCATTGTCAGTTTAATATACATACTGATATTTACCTTAAATTACCTTAAATCACATTGTCCAGCAAAATAAGGAAAGATCCTGTAGAGTTGCTGGTCAGTGACAATGGGGAGTCACTGGTTTGGCAGCGTCCCACTCTGTTTTCCAAGGTTTGGTGGACCAATTCTTATCAATGGCAATCTTGAATGCATTGACAGAGGGAGTGGTGACAGCTGCATTGGGAAGACTGTTTCAGGGGCCCACCACTCTATTGGAGAAGCAGTGGTTGTGGAGTCTGCTGTGAGCTCTCTTCCTGAGCAGCTTCTTACTATGCCCTCTTGTCCTGTATGATTTGTCAAGTTGTAAAGGACTCTGAGAAGAGGGATCAGCATGCAGTAGCTTGTAAGCCATAATGACATTGCCCTCTGCCGTCTGTAGACAAGTGTTGGGAGCTGTAGTTTGTTCAGGCGAGATGGATAGTCAAGGTTCTTGCATCCATCAACAGCTTTGGTTGCACACCTTTGAACAGACTCTATTTTCTGTTGGTCAATCTTATTCAGAGGCATGGCAACACACATCCCAAACTCCAGCAATGGTTGCACAAGACCCTTGTACAGCTTTGTCATGACTTTAGATGATCTGCTATGTACTGTACTCTTAATTATTCCGAGGGTCTGAGATGCTTTGGCAACCGCTGTTTGTGTGTGTTTGCTGAATTTTAATTCTTCATTGATGACTATTCCCAAATCTCTTTCAGCTACTGAGGAACCAATCGATTGTCTAGTAATTTAGTAGTCAAAATGTTAATATTATTTGATTTATTAAAGTTATAAAAGTAAGAACATTTATATTTTTTCAGTAAAGTGCAAATTATGTTCTGGCCTTATGAAGGCATATGGGTTTTGAGCCCAACTTATGTTAATTTCTGCTTGTTTTGAGTTTGACTTTGTTATTTAGGCCTATTGTAATTTCTGTTCATTTTGGGTTTCATTTATTCATCATTGCTGATTTGCAGTAGTTTCATGCTTTGTAGATTATTTGATTTTATTTTTGCTCATTTTTTGTTCAATGGAGTTCTTTACTTTTCTTTGAAAAACTTATTTTATGGAAAAAGGTTTTTAATTAATATATAATATAGGCTTTATATTTGTGTAAGGTTAGAAAGGTTAGGTTAAAATTGAATTTGAGCCAAAAACAATTATTATACTTGGAAAAAGCATAAAAAAGGCATGGAGTGATATGTTCATTTTATTTGTAGGTCATTTATATGAATTATTTAATATTTACCCAGGAATGAATCCAATGCCAAAAATGTAACCTGAAAAGCTAGCCTATTGCCAATCTACTATCTCTACCCTTTTCTGATTTCTAGGGCTTAGAAGATTGCATAAAAGAAATGTCTATTAGCCTAAGCTGTGTGACTGAATTGTGACAAAAAGCATTTTGGTAAAATTCTAGTTTAGCTACTTTTTACTATCTTGAAAAGCAGTTAGGACAGGAAAACAAAATCTTCAGTAATGAATCCAGGGACAAAAACATACTCTAGGAAGGTATTGCCAAGCTTTCATGTTAACCCTCTTCTGATTTCCAAGTCTTAGAAATTTGTCTAGTTGACAGGTCTATCTATACCTATTGAAATTTTGACAAACCAACATTTTACATTGACTTTCAGTTATCTGTTTCTTTTTCTCTGGTTTTAGTTCAGAAAATGCAACTCCTGATATTTGAGTAGAATTTTAAGCCATATCAGTGGGTTTTTTCAGAATGCAGGAAATGCATTTGTGGATTTTTGAAACCTCATAAATTGGGATTGAGCAAATTTGTGAAGCTGAAAACAGTTTTAGGGTAAGACACCCAGTAGTTGGCCACCTGCCTATTCTTGGACAGAATCTTTGATAGGAATGAATCATTGTCCTATTCCCGGCCAAAAGTCTCTAATTCCGGCCACCTGCAATGCATTAATCACTTTAAAAACTTTTTGACATTTAAACTACTCTAATTACTGTATTATACCACCTAGAAACTTAATTTTTGTACCAGTAAATTCCTCAAGGATTTCTTAACAAGTAGGTTACTAATTCAAATAGTTTTGCTTGTACAGCACTTCCTATTTTTAAATTTACTAAGAAGTGTTAAATCTTCTTATAGTCGGACATATAGGAATTGATGTATTTAGTTATTATGCAATATTGCTTTGTTTTGTTCATTGATTTCCTGTTATTGGCTTTTGTCAACCATCATGAAATGGGTTTTTGTCTCTGATTGTTGCTAGGCCTATAGGCAGAACTTGCTAATTCATCATTTGGCAAACAAAACATTATATTTTAAAAGGTTTATTAATATAACAAATTTGTTATTTAAATTTGATTTTTAGAGAAGATAATAATTCAGATTGGAATTATTGAGAAAAGTGAATATCCTTGTTATTCAATGTTCAAATCCTATTGTACTTCATTAAAGCAGAAGATCAAGGTTTTGCAAGGTTTCATTTTTATAACAGAAAGATCTTTAAAGGTCAGGGCCCTCAAGAGGGAGAAATAGTAGAGGTAGTTATTTCAAAATACCTTCCCATGACATACTTTAGTCTGTATACCCATCTCTGAAAGTTTAATTTTCTTAACCTAGCCTTATTCCAAGATAGCAAAAAGTAGCTAAACTAGAATTTTACCCAATGTTGTTTTTTTGATCTCTTTTTTCATTGGCTTTGGTTTTCAAAATGCAGTTCTGTTATTTCTGAATAGTCTAGAGCTAGCCTACACCAAAGACTTTTTAATTTAAGAAAGTATTTAGAATGTTCTAAAGCAGGCCTAGTAAAAATAATAAAAAATACCAGCCTAGCTTATTTTGGCAAGGTTTATATTAACAGAATATTCAAATAGCTAACAAACAAACTTACCTTTATACTAGGCTACCTTAATAGTCAGAATCATATCCTGAATCCAAATTTAAAATTCATTTGTGTTGGAAATGAACTTACCCCTACCCCTATATATACCAGTTCAGGTTATTTTCCAATTCAGGGTATATATTTGCACATTAGGGAGGTGGGAGTAAAGTTCATATTTGATGCAATTGAATGTTAAATTTGGATTCAGGAGGCAATTTTGACTGTAGCACCCCACTCCCAATGTGTAAATATATACCCTGAATTGGTATATATATAAGGGTAGGGGTAGAGTTCATTTCCAATGAAAATACATGTTAAATTTGGGTTCAGGATGCATTTCTGATTATAAGGGTAAGTTTATTTCTTAGCTACCTGAATTGACCATTAACATAAACCTTACCTGCTTTTTTCATGGAGGTAATATGCCTTTGTGGGCTGAGCCTTGACTCAGTTTGGCAAGTCACCACTCATTTTGAGAGAACAACGCCCATGTGCAGAATTGGGCCTATCTATGATGCTAGGCTATAAAATTATAGAACATCTTATGTAAAAATTGGGATGCTCTCTTTTTATTTTAGTATCTATTCCATACCTCATAAAGCTAGCCCTATCAAAAGTAGGTTAACCTGTCCTAGCTTTTCATTTTCTGTTACTGCTTCTCAAAATAAGCGATTGTCCGTACACTTTTAGGTCGGTACAATATGAGTGAGGCAAGTACTGCCGTACGGCTACTTACGATGAAAGGCCTTGTTGTTGCTGTGTTATTTGGGGTTTGACGCGTTCGACCAATCGGTCATATGCGTTCGTATCACTCGATTATTCTGTGCCTTCTGTAATCACTAGCTTGCTTGGGTGTCACTTCAGTCAATATTCATTGAGCCAGGTCAGGTATCACTTATTGTGCTATTGATAGGGGGTCATTCACCTGTAGCAAATGCCTGCATTGAAAACGAGGATCAGAATAATTCAGCACTGCTTTGTCATAAAACAATTAAAATACAATTACGACACAATTAAATAAATAATGCAAATATACATCATTCTTGTCACATACGCCAACTATAAGAAAAAGCTGATAAAACATAGATAAAAAAGGAAAAAATATACTAAGTGTGATGACTCTAAAATGAGCCAAAAAAAAAAAAAATCTTAAAGGGAATGAACGAAACCAGTAGTCTTAACAAATATACCTAAAAGGTTTGTGCTTAGTCGTCTAGCCCAAGGAGGAGACGTGTGATGTCCCATAACAGAGCGCATTGTTAATGCCCTCTCACAGCAATTCCTTAGTACTTCCCTCTGCTTTTCATATTTTCTACAGTAGAAGATGATGTGACGTATGTCTTCATACATTCCGCATGTGTCGCAGTAGGGGGAAGGGGTCATTTTCCAATAGATAGTGTTGTTTTTGTCTTTGCATGGCGTCTAAGACATTTGCATCTAAGACGAAAGAGACAAGTTGAAAGGATGCGAGATGAGAGGTACATTTCTTTTGACGACTGCTTGTAATTATAGAGATCCAGGAGCTTGGGTATGGAAAGAACGGAGCCAAGCCTCTTCTTCCTCCAAAAATTTTTGAACTGATTGAAGACAGGAATTCAGGATCAGTAATAGGGGTTTTAGTGATAAGACCCAGATAGGAGGCTTGTTTTGCAGCCTGGTCTGCTAATTCATTTCCTGTTATACCACAGTGTGCTGGAACCCATATAAATAGGACTGATATACCCTTTTTTGCAAGTTGTGTAGCCAGATTTTCAATCTCCGTGGCAACATTTCTTGCTTGGTGTTGCTGGTGTGAAAGGTAATCCAGAGCTGACAGTGAATAAGTGCAGAAAATATACTTCTGATGTTTGTTCTCTGTTTGGCTTGAAGAGAAAACTTAATTGCCATAAGTTCTGCAGAGAAAATTGTCAGGTAGGGGGGTAAGCGGTAGGAAAGAGACAGGCCCTGGGAGGGTATAACTACTGCACAGCTGCATTTTGTTTCTGTCTTTGAGCCATCTGTGTAAACTTGGATGTAGTCCTGGTATTCTGCCAACTTTCCCAGGAATATGATTTTCATCACTGCTTGGGGGAGGTCCTCCTTTTTTCCAGTGCTGATCTTAGGAATAATCAGTTCCCCAATTGCTTTGGAGGGGCTGGGAGAATCGTCTGCAACCACAATCCCATGTCCATTCAGTTTCACCAGTGTTTTGAAAGCATCCAGGTTATGCATTTTGTGGAAAAACACACTAACTGACTTATGCCTTGAGAAGACCATATTATTACTTTTTGCCCAAATTGATAGTATATCTACAGCTTTTTCTGAGGCTGACTTAAGCATAAAGGGTCTCTCCCCACAACTGCAACAGCAATATCATCAGCATACAGGAAAGGCTCTGCTCCAAGGACATTTTCCAGGCTTATATCGTGAAAATAAACTGAGAAGAGAAGTGGACTTAGAACAGCCCCTTGAAGGAGTCCAATGTCAAGGGCTTTCCTCTTAAACTCTGAAAAGGAGCCCCCCAGGGAGGCCTGAACCTCCCTACCCATCAAAAATTGGTGGATCCAATTTACCAGTAGGTCTGGTAAGCCCATTACAGATAGCTTTCTGATTAGTTGCCTCATATCTACTCTATCAAATGCTGATTCCATGTCTAAAAATACTAAATGAACTGCTTTTCCTTTTTTGAAGCTTTGTTTGATCAGATGCTCTAGTCTAACTAAGGTATCTGTGGTGCTCCTTCCAGGGAGAAATCCGAGCTGTTTAATTTGGATGTGGTCTGATAATGGGGTTAAAATTCTTTGTTTTATTACCCTCTCAATTAGTTTTGCAACACAAGAGGTGAGTGACATGGGGCAATATGAATCAACCAGCTTAGGGTCTTTTCCTGCCTTGAGAAGTGGGATCACTGTTGCCTTATTCCATTCAGATGGTATTGATGACTCTATGACAGATCTGTTGAATAACTTTGTCAGTAGCTCAACAAATGTATCTGGCAAATTTTTCAACATCAAAATTGTGAATTCCATCAGGGCCAGTTGCACCAAGCTGGAGCTTTGAAATGGTGTCTTTAACTTCCTGAAAGCTGAAATGAGAAAATGGAACAGTACAGTTTTTGAGACTGAGTTGATGGTGTGTGAACTGTAATGGTGTATCTACATTCAGAAACTTTTCTAAGAAGAGATTAAGTTTCCCATTGGTTGAAAATTCTGTAGTCCTTCCCATCTGTATTTCTGCAGGGATGGGTGTTCTTCTTTTTTTACCTGAAAAAACCTGAAAATTTCTCCATAGCTCTCAAACAGGGCCGTTGTGGCCAAATTTGTCTTCAATGAGCCTTCTCCATCCATCTTGTGTCTCAGTCTTTAGTGTCTTTTTGAATTCTGCTGTCTTTTGCTTGAAAACTATTTTATTCTCAATTGAGGGGTATTTAGAGAAATTATTTTTTGTTTTTTTTTCTTCTCTAGGTAGGCTTTCTGGTATTTATTGTTCCACCCAGGAGTGGAATTTTGTCTCTTGGGATGAGGTTGTTTGTAACCAAATGTTCTTTCTGAAGAAGCTATGATAGCTGAAGTAATATTATTAGATAATGATTCCACTGACTCATCACTTGTCTTAATTTCTGAAGCCTTTTGGTCTAAGTTGTGTTTCCGGGAGTTCCAGAGTTTGTTTTGGAATTTCCAGAATTTCACTGGTTGGTACCTCGACCTTACTAGGTTGATCTCTAGTGTTAATGATAGAGCCTCGTGGTCGGAATCAAAGTCACAGGGTTTCTGAATTTCTACACTATTTATAATATCTGTTGATGTGAAAGTGAGGTCAATGGTTGAGTACTTGCCTGTCTGAGGGTTCAGCCATGTATTTAGGTCTTTGGGGGTGACAAGGGACAACTTATTTATGGGTTCCAGGATGTAATTGGTTAGAGGGGTTGCAATTGGATCTTCTGGTGATACAGTATCCCACATTCTACACATTTTAAATTATCCCACATTTTAAGTCACCACTAATTAGTTTCACAGGGCCACATGCATTCAAAATCAGTTTGAATTGATTCAGGGAGAATTTTTTTGTCTTTGGGGCATAACAGTTAGCAATACTAATCCACTTACTGCTTCCCAGTAGTTTTATGTCAACTATACCTACCTCCATTTCCCCTTTTGGACTGGGGTCATGTATTCTAAAAGCTAGGTCATTTTTCACAAGTGACAGTAGGCCACCACCTGTTTTGTGGACTCTGTCCCAACGGGCAATATTGTACCCCTTGAAATCATGGACAGTATTCTCCTGTTTTAAGAAAGTTTCTTGAAGTAGGAAAATATCAGGAGCATGCCTGACTAAAATATTTTAGAGTTCTTTTCTTTTGGCTTGGTTGAATCCCCGGACATTTAGTTGGAACACTGAAAGTGGACAGAATCTAGTCATTTGTATGTGAGGGGGCTAACCTGGGTCTCTGTAGCTTATTACTACTACCTTCTGGGCTAGATATAGCCTCCTTTCCTTTACGTTTTCTTTCAGCAGCCCTCAGGCTGCTGGTTTGGGGTGGGTTGTTACTGGTTGTAGGGCTTGATTCAACTCTGTTTAGGTTTTCAGCAATGTTGGACAGGCTAAGGCCTGCATTTTGAAGATTAGCTGGCAGTATCTTACAGACTAGTTTGCAAAGTGATGTTATTATCTCAGCCAGATCAGAGATCTGCTTTGTAACACCTTCAAACATGGTCATATATTTCTTGTTCAGGTCCTCAACTGGATGGGGGTTAGGTGTCAAAGAAGGAAAGGAATCCTTATGGGCCATAGGGACATGTTTAGTTTGTGTTGAAAGTCCCTTCTTCAGAACCTCGGCAGCAGTCCTCATTGGGACATTATTAGTGAAGGAATAGGTTTACCATTGCTTTCTTCTCCATTCTACTGGGCATTCTGAATACTGGGCATTCTAGCATTAGCAGCATGGTTACCACTGCAGTTAGGGCACTTGAGTACCTGATCTTGCTTAATTGTTTTAAATTGGGGGCATTCATTATGAGTGTGTTGTCCACTACATAGTAGGCATATTCTGCCTCTGCGGCAATTTGAAGCCATGTGGCCAAAACTTGGCAATTGAAGCACTGTATTGCCCGGGGGATAAGATGAAAGGCCTTTCCACAAATTTTCGATTTGGCTGTCATTTTCAAGAAGAAATATAAATCTTTATGAAGTTAGCTAAGTAATATAGATGTGTAGATTAAAAAGTTCAACCTTTTCACAAAGTACTGAACACATTTCAAATTCACGTTAAGCTTTAAGAAGAATCATAATTGACTTTGCTATAATTTATTAGGCTACTTATAATTCAATAATTTGACTGTTGTTCTCAAAGAACTTCTATTCTTTAAATAACATTCAATTTGATTAACATCCAGTATTAGTTTGAATTTTATAAATATTTTTCCTAGCTCAATTTACCAGCTCTGTCAATATCTTTATTATCGAAAAAACAAGGGTTCAAAAATGGACTAAAAGAAAGTGAGCAAAAAGAAAGAATAAAGGACAAAAATAATGCATAAATAGACAATATGCTATTGGGATAAGCATAACATACAAATAACCAAGTTACTCATAGTAGGATACAGGAAAGTCGACTTATCCAGCTTACACAGAAAACAAACTAGTAAGTGGCTTTCTCAGCCACCAGTAAGTGGCTCAGTTAGCCCGTAAGCTGAGACAGGTCGTTTGTTTCTAGCTCATCGATCGCTAGCCTGTGGTCCATCGACCACTGGTGGTCCATGAAAATATTTCTGTGGTCCACGAAGAAGAGGGGCCATAATTAAACAATGACTCTTTTTTATATTTCATTAACATAAAAAAAAAGAAAAAAAAAAGAAGGAAACTTATCAGACTTAAAATTTAAAAGTCACATTTATTATTATATACTTTATTGCGATTGAAAAAGTCTAAAAAAAGAATGGACATGAGGGTTTTGTCTAAACATTAAAGGATTTCTGCCGCTGTACATTTTTAAATCTACATATATCTATGAAAGGATGCATTTAACGATTTTTACTACTGTACATTCTTGAATCAGCATACATCTATGATAGGATGTATTTCTGTTTTACTTTCTATTTCTGCTAACGAATTTCTGCGAGAAAGTTTCATTCTGTTTCAATTTTCAATTCAGTCTCCAGTATTAGTTTAGTTACTATGGGAACTATATGTTCCTGATTTTCTGCGGCCAGGCATAATTTTATTGAAATTATCTAACACTTATGTGGGCAAGTGTTCTCAAAGTTGAAAAATCTGAAGTGCAGAGCTATTAATCTAAAAACTATTTAATTAATAGACTTTCCTGAAACTGCTGAGTGAAAAAAGACAAAGACCCATAATGAGTGAGAAAAACCCAGTGAATATTTTGCACTCCTTTGAAAAAATAAAGATGAAATAAGTGATGAAAATAGTAACAATAGTTAGCTGATCAGTGAATTTGACTTATCAGAGCATCCACAGTCCTCGTGAGACTGCATTACAAAGAACAATCAAAAAGGAGGCGAAAAGAAAAAACGCAAAATATCAAGAAAATATTATTCAAAATATCTGAAAATTGGATTTATTCAAGAACAAGGCAGTGAACTGAACCCAAGACTTCTTTGTGTTATTTATCATGAAAGTTTATCCAATGATGCCCTGAAACCGTCAAAACTTAAAACTCACTTACAATCAAAACACCCAGATTTAGTTGACAAACTGCTTGAATATTTTCAAAGTGCGCATGAAAGTATGAAAAGCAAATAAAGGCTTTAAAAAGTATGGTTGCTAAGGATAATTCCTTATTAACGGCGTCCTACTTGATAAACACTCTAAATTGCACAGAATAAAAAACCATGTACAATAGGAGAAGACTTAATCAAACCTTGCATATTACAAGCTTGTGAGCTGCTTTGGGAAAACAGGCTATCCAAAGACAGAAGTTAATTCCTATTTCTGCTAACACCTTCAGGGGCAAAATTGAAGAAATGACTGAAGATGTTGAAAATCAAGTTACGAAAATGGTATTCAATTCAACTTGATGAATTTATAGACGTTAATAACAAACCACTTGTTCTTTTGCTGTAAGGATTGAGTTTCAAGAAGAATTACAAAAAGAACTTCTTTGCTCGCTGAACTTGCAAGGCAGAACAACTAGCCTCGACATTTTTAAAGCACTTAATAGTTATTTCCTGAAGCACGAAGCTTAGTGGAGAAAATGTATTGGCATTTGTACAGACAGTGCTGCAAACATGACTGGACATTGCTATGCAAGAGTAAAAAATTTAGTCATCCAAACATTCTTCTGCCCATTGCATTATACATTGTGAACAGCTTCTGGTAAAAAAAAAGTCTGCAGAAAGTAATAAAGCATTATCCAGTGCTATAAAAATTGTGAATGAAATTAAACATAAAGCTCTAAACTCTCGGATGTTTTAAAATGCTCTGCAAAGAAATAGGTTCCCAGTATACTCAACTTTTTCTTCATGTTGATGTAAGATGGCTGTTGAGGGGCATAATACTGAGCCGACTATTCGTCTTTGTGTAGATTTTTTTTTAAAAGCAAAATAATCAGAAAATTCAGACTCTTGTCTAATGACAAGTGAGTAGTCAAGCTGGCATACCTGGCAGATATTTTGTCTCTGTTGAATGAACAACAAAACATATCTTTGCAAAGACGTGTTAGGGACGTGTTTACATTATGAATAAAGACAGATACTTTTCGACAGAAAATATCGCAGTGGCCAACGCGGTTGACAGATGGAGATACACAAATGTTAATAAATGTTGATGAATATATGAGAGAGAAAAGGATCTCAACCGTAAAGGAAGATCCATGATTATTCAACAGCACTTTCAGTCACTAACGTAATTTTCTATTTTGTATTACCAGATCCCATGCATTTAAATATGCAGATAATAGATCCATTTGTATCCAACATCAAAGAGGAAAAATTAATCATATAGGAAACAGAAAGCCTCATTGATCTTACTTGTGATGACAACTTCAAATTAAAATCTTTAATAAGAGCTTTTTTTTGGGTCTCTCTCAAAAATGACTATCCATTACTGAGAGAATAAGCTGTGAAAACTTTGATTTAAGTTTCAATTACATATTTATGTGACAAAACATCTTTATCTGTGAAAGTAATTAAAACTCGATACTGCTCTCGGCTTGAAACAGATGCAGCTCTTCGTCTTGCAGTAACAATTGAAAAC
Organism: Artemia sinica; assembly: GCA_027921565.1. NCBI lineage: Eukaryota > Metazoa > Arthropoda > Branchiopoda > Anostraca > Artemiidae > Artemia > Artemia sinica. The sequence goes on from CM051273.1 coordinate 17,418,214, forward strand.
CGATATATATGCGTTGAATGTCCGAAATGTAGTTAATGTCGACATTCACTGGTGAATGTTCGAAATTCCATTTCTCTGCTTCGATTCAATTAACTTTACGAGTCAGCTTTTCAGTCTTGCGCAACCTATGATGGTAAAAGTTAAAGTTAGGTTAGATTATGTTAGTTTAAATTAGGTTATGTTAAATTTGGTTCGAATCCAAATATCAGAAGTGGGTTAAAAACCTAACTTAAGCTAAACTAAACCAGCCTAACCTCCTCTAACTAAACCTAACCTAACATCCCGTCATCAAACCTTGCATTAAATTCAAAAAATTGACCGACAACGGTGAGTAAATCCAAGGAGAAAAAAAGGTATTTCGGACATTCACCGGTGAATGTCGACATTAACCAACAGCACTTTAATTTTCCTAATCCACATTAGTGGTCCACCAAATAAAAATTATACATTTAGTGGTATATGCATTCTTAGAGGTTGGTGACCGCTGTTCCAGCCCATAGAAGTATACATAAAAAACGAGCAAAACTGCTCTCAGCAGACGAGTTGCCAGATCCCTAAGTAATGTCAAAACGAATGTGATTGCAAAGCAACTAATAAACCTTCAGCATCTATGTGTGTATTAAAGCTTTCACTTGTTTTCGTCGGTTTTTCCAGTGAAGTTAAGGTTTCTTTGTAATGGTATCTAATCTAATGTACAACATCACCTCTAGTGCTCGAATGTGTGTCCTGAATCTTTTCAATCTTTTCCCTGTGGTTACAAGATGAACTTTCCATCGATGCGTCAGCGTAGAAATAAAAAGAGCAGCAACATTCTAGCGCACCATAGAAAGTCACCGAATATACTTTCATCAAAGTTAAAGGACACAAACTAGGCTTAGAAAAAATTTGGGCAAAGAAAAAATTCGGTATTAGAATATGACGTCTTTTATCCACTATTGGACACCTGTGTGGCATCCATCCATCGTGGCAGCATAATCGTAAGCTTGCACTCTACAGGTCATAAAGTTCGGCCCATCATCCTTTGGTTTGCTTACTATCAAGTCACTTATACTTTCCGCGGTTTTGTTACCACACAGCACCAAATTTTGTTGTGCCAGAAGCTGCATAATATCAAACATTTTGTCAGAATTCCTTTGCCAATATTTTTTTTATCCATTGTTTGCCCTTTCCAAAGTCTCTTTTCTTACTCATTCTAACTCTAACTTCTCTCTTTCTAACTCAAGTCAACCTTCTCCGTGTTGCCGATAACAACTTTGATGTTTTAGAGTTGCAATCACTAAATCCAACCTTCACTCATTTAAATAACGGGGTACTTGCCGCCACCCCTTTTCGCATGCCAACAGGGCCAACGGTCCCCTCTGCACCCCCCCCCCCCCCCGCTACACGATTGCTTCTACTATGACTACTGCCACAGCTACGACTATGACTAATAATACTACAATTACGACTACTGCTACTATTATGACTAATAATACTACATTAACTACTACCACGACGACTACTATTACTTCAACTACCTCTACTACTACGAGTAATAAGGCTACAACTCGTACTACTATGTTTACTACAACTGTTACCACTACAATTACTACTACTTAAACTACCACTACTACAACGACTGTTACAACTTTGACAGTTACGACTACTGCTACTACAATGACTACTACTATTTTTACTGCTACTAATACTTACTACGACTACAACTACGTCTACTATTACTAAGACTACCACTATGATTAATACTACAACGGCTACTGCGACAACTACTACTACGACTGGTACAACTATTTGTACTGAGACTACGACGACTACCACTATGATCATTACTGCTGTGACTACTACCACTACGACTGCAACTACTACTACTACCACTACTACGAGGACTACTACTACTAAGCCTACTTCTACTATGACTTCAACTATTATTATAGCTGCTACTACAACTGGGACTACTTGCGACTACTACTACTACTGTTGCTGTGATTCAGCTTTGACTGTTACTGCTATTTGAGCTTCTAATGCTGCTACTACTATAATTATTGAACTAAATCGAAAGAGCTTCAGAGCATCCAGATTGTCAAAATGGCATAAATGCAATATCTCAGGAACAGAGCAGGGTATTAAGTTGAAATTTTTTAAGAGAAATTTTAAGTTGGTGTAAACCAAATCAAGACTCTGTGCGTGTCTAAACTGTAGCGTCTGTGCAATATCCCAGAAACAGCTAGGGGTATTACATTGGAACTTTCAGGGCATGTTGTTGGAGATTTTGAAATAAATCAAAAGACACTATGTTCATACAAGGTTGTTAAAATAACATATCTGCGACGTCCAAGGAGCGGCTGAGTTACTAAGTTAGAACTTTCAGGGTGTGTTGATGGGGATATAAACTAAATCAAAAGCACTATGAGCATTCAAATTTGTCAAAAGATTGTATGCCCGATTTCTCAGGAACAGCCACGGGAACTAAATTGAAATTTTCAGGGTATGGTGAGAGGAATGTTAAATTAATATTTATCTATATTCAAGGTTGTAACATGATGGTGGCCAGAATCGCTTCAGCATTATAGAAGTCCCAAAATAATGGGGATTTGCAATATGTTTGTTCGAACAATATTCCACGTGCCATCCATCCAAAGTTCTATAAGAGAGAGAGAAGGACTTATTGACAAAACATATGAACAAAAAATTATTACAACTTCCCATAAAAAACAAATTTGTCCTTGGGGGAGGTAGAGAAAACAAAATCCTTAAACAAAAAGAACACTTGGCCACCGACACTAAATAATAAATACAAAATAATATCATATATTATATTTTTCCTCTGGGAACATTATATCAACAAACCCTCACAATAAATAAATAAATAAATAAAAACTCATATTCAGCAAAAAGCAGTTCCTTAATGGTTTTTCTAAATATATTGGGTCTCCAATAATTTCAATATCATTAGTTAAACTATTCCATTTCCGTATACCACTAAAAAAAAAAATAAATAAATAAACGGGAAGAAATACCTCTAGGTAACTAAAAGTCAACACCAACCCTTGTATCGTGAAAATGAACAGCAAACCTAATGGACAATAAATTACCAAAACAACGAGGTTGAATATCCTGCTCCAGTCCAAAAAATAAACCACAATACATATAATTTACGAAGACCTGCAAAGTTAGGTAAATTTTCAGTTGGTAGATTTCTCGAAGAGACGTAAGTGGAGATATACTGGCTAAAATTCTTACTGCGTGAGTCTGTAGAACTCTTATTGGTTTTAGGATAGAAGGAAAAGTAGAAAGCCAAATACTCGAGCAATGAAAGTATATACGGGTGTATTAAAGAAAAATAAAGATGGCGAAGGGCAGATTTAGGAAAACAATGTTAGAGTTTCTTCATTATACCTAGATTTCTTGCCAGAATTTTTCTAGTTAAAGATAAAATTTGTTGATTTTCTCTTTACAAAGTATAAATAGCAAGCCAAAACCTTGAATCTCAAAGAGCAAAACCGATAACCTTACCTTAGATCCTCCAGAGCCAGGAATGGCTCATAGGGCGTCTAAGAAGCCTCGCCAGACATCTCGGAACTGAGCTGCAGCCGTGACATCCTCCCACTGTGATTGAAGAGACAGCTCCGCACTTCTCAGGTCCCGGTCGTACTGCCGTCGTAGGGTGTGTCTTTGTCTACCTCTTTTCCGCCTCCCCTCGGGCGCCACTCATATATTGTTTTTGGGAGTCGATCCTCTGGCATGCGAAGGACGTGACCAAGATACGTCCATCTCCTACACATCAAGAGGTCAGTAACTGATGGCTGAGCGGTTCGCCGACGGACTTCTATGTTGGTGACCTTTTCCTGCCACGATAGTTCAGGATCCTTCTAAGGCACATGTTCTCAAAAGCTAGGACACGTTTCTCCAGTTGGACGTTTAATTTCCAGCATTCGCTAGCATAGACTACGGATAAATATAAAAGAAGGGGGGAATAGAATTTAATCGCTAGTTTCTATTCATTTGAGTATATTTGAACCAAACCTAGACTACAGTTGTGTGTAATACCACAGTAAATATATTCGAGCAGAGCATGGGTAAATTACAAGTTACATATAAATAACTTGCAAGTTATTGTAAGTTACCCATATTCTGCTTATCTGCAAAGAGGGAGATGGTACATCTAACAAGTTTGTTAGAAACTCCTACTCAAAAATTGCGAACATGATATTGAATATTAAAATCATCCTTGATATTTCAGATTTCAGAGCGTGTTTTTTTTTTTCAGGGATGATAGTATCTAAGTCGTAGACTTTTAAAAGAGGGCTCATTCGGACGAAAATTCAACAGCATATCCTTTTATGAAAAGGGAGGACGGTATCTAAGGCTTGAAAAAAAAACCATGTAGGCTCATATTTTCAAACTTTCGATTAGACATACTTCAGATGAATTAAATATTCAGATAATGATAAATTCAACCCCAACCTACATTCATTCCGAATAATACATATGCATGGAGGAGAAAAATTGGAACTTCTTGGGAAGGTGTAAATAGGGATTTTTCAAAATAGATTGGGGAGAAGGAGCATGCGTAGCTGTGTTGACCTCAGGCGGCTTAATGCTGCATTGAGTTGTTGGTAGTAGCAGTAATAATATAGGATAAAGCGTACTATATTGAATCAGCGACAAAAGCCAAATGCGGAGCCCGTTTGGATAGCTTCATTCATGTGTATCTACTCTACTACAAGTTTTTTCATCTTGTAGTGCCAATATGCTACTGCCTGAGCCTTGGTCCAGTATTTTTTTAGGTCCCCCTGACCACAGACAAGAGGTATGTAATACAGACGTCCAACTTGCATAATTTTATGGTACCAACAATCATTTCTTCTTCTTCACTATATCATTCAATCATTTCTCACTATATATCAACAGCAACAGCAAAACTCTATAAGAAAATTCAAACAAATTTTCTTGTGAATTATTATCGCTTCTAATCAGCAGTTATACCAAACCAATCCTGCTCAACTCATCCTCAGGGCTATACTGTGGTGTTCTTCTCCCCATAGTATAGTGCAGACGGTTTGATATCATTCCATTTTCCCTTCTTGCTTTTAGTTTTGTTTTCTCTGTTTAAAGCTTTTTCCAATAGGCAATGTTAGAAGTCCTCCAAAAAAAAATGTCCCCCCAGATCCCAAATCAAATTCCAGTGAATGTGCCATAGTGAAAGATACCCATCTTGGCTGGTCAAGCACACTTTCTCAAAGTTCAAATGATAGCTCCAATTCGGAGAATAGGACAATGATAAGTGTAGGGGCTAATGTAACCATAAATGATGATAATGGGTTTCAAGAGGTCCTCTCTAGAAGTTCTAAAAAAGGAAAAAAAATCTCCCCAATTAAAAGCATTTCCCCGCTCCCTGCCCAAAGATCATCCCTCCTAAAAAACTTAGGAATTTACCTTAAAATAATCCCACTACCCCCTTTGAAATAAAAATGATCTCTGCAATAAGAGTTGCAATTTTTAAATTGCTAAAATCAATGTTCTCTCTTAACATTAACCGTGATGGATCTCTGCTAATAGCTGTAGAAGATCAGAAATCAGCAGATACAATAATTAACCTTAAATCCCTCTGAATACCCCAATTATTGCATCTAATTGGAACCCAAAACAATCACCAACAAAAATAGTAGTTTATAATGTTCCCCCAGAGATATCTACTCAGGAGTTAAAAGAAGGCCTTTCAGATAGGGCTGGAAACACAATCCCAGTTGAGGATGTTACCCAACTTGGAAAACCTAACTCTAATGGCCTAAAAACTAGTAGATCCTTCTTATTCACACTGAAGGATAAAATTGATATCCAGAAAAATTATTCCTATTTGGGCAAATCAAACCACACAAGGAATACAAACCTAAGCCTATTCAGTGTCAGAAGTGTTTCAAACTGGGACACACAACAAACAAATGCAATGAAATTCTCCAAGAGTGTAGTAATTGTAAATCTTTCCATCCTAAAGAGCTGACAACTTGCAACAACACTCAGCCTACATGCATCAATTGCAAAGGCCCACATGAATCTACAAATAAATCATTATGCCCTGCATACAAGAAAAGAGCTCTAACACTCCAAATATCAACAGAGAAGGCAATCCAATACCCCTTTGCAGCAATGGAAGCAAATGCTGCCAAACAATACCAAATAAAGCCTGTAATGAAACCAACCAAAACCCCAAGTCAAATGCCCCCAATGCATCAAGCACCCATATAAAACACCATCTTCTAAGCCCCCTAGCTCAAATCCCTATCAGAAGCAATCACCAAGCCAACAAGCCTCCTTGTCCGGTGAGATGAGGCCAGCCTGGCCCTCCCTCCCAAGAAGAAACAAACCAGAAAACACTACCAGGAATCAATCCATTAACCAACAAACAGGATGCACTACCAAAAATGCAATCCCCAAATATATGCTTATTCATTCTAAACTGTAATGCAGTTCAGGCCATGAACATACATCAACTACAGAAAACAAAAATTATTGCAGAATTGGCAAAATTTACATCCCAGATGATATGCTCATTCAAGCAAAAAAGATCTTGCTTTACTTTTAACAAAGCTGAACATTGATACACATTCATATGAAGAATAAATCAACAACACAACATTTATCAATACTCCAATGGAATGTAAGATCACTCACAGAAAATAAGCTAAATGAACTAATATCATTTATGAATAATAATTTTATTAATATTGCTTGCCTCCAGGAAACTCATTTAACCCAAAATCAACAAATTAAGTCTCTGGGATACACTATCCTGAGAAAGGATAGATCTTCAGAGAGAAAAGGAGGTGGTGTAGCTTTATATTTAATAATAATATAAAATTTGTGGCATCAATTTTCCAGATTTTGAAAATGATGTTGATGTAATTGGTATAAGTGTTTGGCTGAATAATTTAAAAACCTACATAATAAGCTTTTATAACCTAATGGCCAAACTTCAGATGCCAAGGATTTCTTTAATTATATAAATAATTCTAATATGTTAAAAAACATCATTATTTGTGGTGATTTCAATGCCCACAGCCTTTTGTGGGGGAATAAACCAGCAAATAAAGCTGGTAAATTTATTGAGCATATGATTTCAAATAATAATGAATTAGCTGTTGCTACCCCTCCAAACCTAAATACTATTTTAACCCCAAAAATGCCAAATTCTCCACAATTGACCTACAAATTGTGTCTCTAAATTTTTTGAACAAAATTTACATAAATAAAATTGATAGTCTGTGTACAGACCACTTTGCTATAGTTTGCTCCCTAAATGAACCTGCTGAAACTTCTTCTCATACTTCCAATTATATCAACACTAAAGCAAATTGGTCTATTTTCCAAAATAAGCTAAATGATGAAATTACAAGTTTCACCCAAAGTTCATGCATTTCTAACACAACAGTTGACACACATGCTGAAGCCTTGACATCTTTACTAATAAATACAGCTAATCATGCTATCCCCAGGACAACACACTAAGAAAACACTCCCTAAACAAATTCCTAAAGCATGGTGGACAAATGAGTGCCTAAATAAAATGGAAGATAAAAAAGGCAGCTAGGACAGAATTCATAAAAAAACCAACACCTACTACATATTTAAAAAAATTACAAGCAGAATCTAATCTAAAAAGGACTATAATAGATGCTAAATATAAATACTGGAATAATTTTGCAAATAATCTCTCCAGAGAAACGCATGAGCCAATTATACATAAAGTCATAAGCCACATATGTGGGAAAAAGACTTCTCCCAACCCACTCTGTATGAGCTTATACATAATAATACCCATTATGACAATGATATTGAAAAGGCTAACCTATTTGCAACTCTTTTTGTAATAAGCTAACATCAAACAATCAAAGCAATCTGTCCACAATTCTATGAACCCTAGTTACCAACCACGCCCAGGATCCGAGTACAATAAACTAATCCATTTTCAATCCAGGAATTGAATAATGCAATACATCATATTAGGTCCAAAACTAGCAGCAGCTATGACAATATACACCCTACATGGAATAAAGAATCTCACACACTTCATACAAACAAGAACTGCTAAATTGTTATAATCACGCTTGGGCATCCTCTAGGTTCCCCAATATATGGAAATGTTCGTCCCTCCTATAACCAATCCTAAAGAAAAATAAACCAAAAGATAACCCTCAGTCTTATAGGCCCATAATGATTACACTTGTGATGGGGAAAATAATGGAGAAAATGATTTATCATAGACTTCTCTGGTTTGTTGAGAAAAATAACATGATCCCACACACTCAAAAACTGGATTCAGGAAATACCACTCCTCAACAGATGCTTTCATTTGCTAACAAATGCAATAAATGAATCTGTCTCAAAAAAATAATATCCTAGTGGCAGCTTTCCTTGATTTGAAGGAGCATATGACAATGTGAACCACCAAATCCTTTTAAATAAACTTGCAAACCTTGGAGTACCTCCCAAGCTAGTATCCTTTATTAAATCCTTCATAGAAGTGCGAAGTTTCATTGTTTGTTGGTTCAGCCTCTTCACCCCAAAAGACAATATCCAAAGGCCTACCTCAGGGAGCAGTCCTCAGTTGCCTCCTATTTGCCCTATATCTCTGGGACATGAACCTACCCCACACGAATCTACAATATGCTGATGATCTGGTGCTATGGTCATCTGGCAACACCTTTCAGATAGCACAGTCAAATCTGCAAAAGTCACTTTTCCAGTTTGAAAAAATTCTCTCAACATTCAGATTTACCTATTGCACCCACCAAGTCAAAAATAATCCAATTTCACAGGAAGCGAAACCATGTTAATGCAAAACTAACTCTAAATAAAACAACTATTCCAGAAGATAATAATATTAATTACCTAGGTCTCATGCTTGACCAAAAACTTAATTTCCACCTCCACATTTCAAAACACAATAAAAAAATGTTATAGAAAAGCAAATATACTAAAAAGACTTCTTTCCACACCCTGGGGTTGTAAGGAGAAAACCTTACTCCAGTTTTATAAATCACATATAAGACCCATATTGACTATGGGCTCATTGTCTATGGTGCATGTGCAAAGACCCAGATGCAAAAAATTGAAACAAACACAAAATGATATAATACGTTCTCATATTTGGTCTTAGGAAACCCACAAGCACCAAGTTTTGCTTATGGAGAGTGGATTAACAACAATAAGGGAGAGAGACGTAGCTTTCTCTTGATAAAACATCTTACAAAAATTGAATCAAATAGCTCACACACATTACATAATTGGTTAAGAAATCCAGCCATGTATAGAGGTATTGCAGATGAGTATGCCAATATTCAAAAGAAGTTCCCTGTACCAGCAAAGTCTATTGCACCTACTTTCCCCCAATCCCCTCCATGGAATTGGTCATTTCCCATAATAAATACTGAATTTTCAAAATGGAATAAAGATTTAACCCCCATTGCTTTTGTTCAGAAAAAATTGCAGAACTTAATACAATTACCTATAAAAATCACTTCCAAATATTGTTGATGGGTCAAAAATGAATGAGAAGGTGCAAGTGGGTGTTTCCTTCCTCACCTGAAAATTGCAATGGGCGAGAGATTGTTTAATAATTTATCTATAATGTCTGCTGAGTTAAATGCCATAATCATGGCATTAGAAACACCTTAAGCAAAACCAATCTTTGATTGAAAATTCGAATAATATTATCATCTATTCTGACTCTTTATCAAGCCTTGAGTTGCTGGCCTCAGCTCCTCAATACAAGTTGGACATTGACACTTATCATTGTCTCAGTATTATTGATAATCTTGCTTCAAGTGGCATAAAAAACTTACTTTCAGTACATTCCTAGCCACTCTGGCATAAGTGGTAATCATCAGGTTGATGAAATAGCAAAAAAATGCTATAAATATTGACCAGCCAAGTGGGAGACCAATCCCAATTAGAGATATTTACCGATGGAGGCTATTCAGATATTAATTTCAATAAGATTAATTTCTATCTTTCCCCCTTTCCCAATAAGTATCTTTCTAAAATTTATCATAGAATTCGTTCTGGAACAAATGGACTAAATTTCCTTGCATTCTCATATAAGCTTTCTAATTCAAGTGGTTCAATTCCCCTGTCCCCTCTTTGCAGGCATTGTAATATGAATAATGAAACAATTGACCATTGCCTATTTGAATGTAATATGCTGACGTCTGCACAACATACCTTGCTTTCTAAACTGTTAAAATACTTCAAACACACAAAATCCCACTATCAGCCAAGAGCCTAGCCAACTATACCTGCACACAGAGTATAGAAATCGACATCTATCATCTTATATTTGAACTCCTAGAGTCGAAAGATCTGCTGAAAGATATCTGAATATATCTAATAAATATGAGGCAATCAAGCCAGTAGCTCTGTAGCCCACAGAGTGAAGCAAAAGGAAAAGGGCTAAATAGTGTTACTGAAAAGCCCGCCTGCTGTTAAATAGAAGAAGAAGAATCATTTTAGTGCTTGTGCTAAAACCCTAACCCTGAATTGGCATATATAGGGGGGGGGGGCTGAAATTCATTTCTGATAGAAATGCTTATTATATTGTAATCAGCATAAAAAAGGCATCGAATGGTGTATTCACTTTAGTCCTAACTCAATAATATGATTTGGTATATATTGACCATTTTTGTTATTCAAGTGGAACTTTAGGCCATACCAATGATTTTTTTTTTAATTTAGGAAATTTATTTGCCATTATTTAAAAACCTTAAAAAATTGGGATTCAGCAAAGTTGTGAAGCTGAAACCAATTTTGTTGTGCTTCATTTAAGCAGAAAATCTATTTTGCTAGGTTTCACTTTTGTAGCAGACAGATTTTTAAAGGTCAGGACCCTCTAGGCCTACAGGGAGGAGTAGATGTAGGTACTTCCAAATACCTTCCCAGGACATACTTTACCCTGTAGACACATCCCTGAAAGTTTTATTTCCCTAACCTAACCCCTTTCCAAGATAGCTAACAGTAGCTAAAGTAGAATTCTACTGCTAAACTTGATAGGCTGCTTTGTGGGTTAATGAGGTTAGGTATCCCCTTTATATTGTGGCATTAGGAAATTTTGTAGGCTATTGAAGGGAAGGATGTCAAATGGAGTGTAATTTTTCTTTAGTAGTTGTATTTTTGTATATGGTTTTAGAAGACTTTTAACCACAGATTATTATTATATTCCTTCAAGACAAAGATTTGGTAAAATCCTACTTTAGCTTGGCTACTTTTGGCTATGCTGGAAAGGGGTTAGGTTAAGAAAAATGAAACTTTCAGGGATGCTATAGGCTAAAGTATGTCCTGCAAAGGTTTTTTTGAAGTACCTAGCTCCACTCCTCCCTCTAGAGGGTTTTGAAATTTTCCTACATGACAGGTCTGTACTTAGGCTATTGAAATTTTGACAAAACATCATTTTACCTTAATTTTCAGTTTCTTTTTCTCTGGATTTAGTTCTGAAAAATGCAGTTGTTATTTGAGTAGAATTTTAAGCATTATCAATGCTTTTTCCAAAATTTAGGAAATGTATTTGCACATCTTTAAAAACTTATTAATTGAGATTGACCAAATTTGTGAAGCTAAAATATATTTGTTTCCCTGGGACATACTTTAGCCTGTAGACCCTCCCTGAAAGTTTCAATTTTCTAATCTAACCCCTTTCCAAGATAGCCAAAAGTAGCTAAAGTAGAATTTTACTCTATAATTATGTTTTATTTATATATGAGCACTCCTCCCTACCTCCCTCTCAATCAACAAAGGGTTACCATTCCCTGGATATGAGTAGCTACTGAACTTTCAGTAAATTAAATGTAGATAATAGCACCAGTATGATCACATTTTATTTTATATATAATCCCCCCTTTGCCTCCCTCTCAGTTAATAAATAGTTAGGTGTAAATTATAGTAGAGAGCTGCCTGATTTCCCCTGGGTATTTAGGCTCAGTGGAAGGTCACTTGTGTAAAGCTCTGTGTTTAGCGTTCTTTCTATATGCCCTTTTATAATTGGCAGATGTAATGGTTTACCTAAATTTGAAGATAGTCAGTAAACGTTGGTATAAGGTATTTATTGAATAACATGAGAATACACACAGAAAAATACGGTAGCACAAGAACAACTTGCTACGACAAAGGCAAAAGATGGACTACCTAAGCGCTTCAGAAATTCATATGTATAATCCTTCCCAATTCACTTGAACCCAAATAACCCCACTATCTAAAATACAAACATTGTAAATTATCAACAAATCAACAACCCCACTTCTTAGAATAAAGCAATAATATTTCCTATCTGGAATAAACTCAATGGTCAACAATCCAACCCAAATTCTCTTTATCAGAAGTTTACAGATTTCTCCCCCCCCCTTTTTGAAATTATATTTCACAAATTTGGCTTATCCCCTTCTCATTAAACCTTCAAATTTTAATTGAATTCAAAACATTCAATACCCTTCCCATATTATTCACTTCTCACCTACTAACATTCTTCAGCATAAACTAGTAAACAATTACATAATATAAACACTATAAAATACTTGCATAAGTAAACACTTACATAGTACAACACAAACACACTAACAAATGTAGTTGGAAACAGGATATTTTAGCACTTCACTGCACAAGAACAACTTGCTACAACAAAGGCAAAAGATGGACTACCTAAGCGCTTCAGAAATTCATATGTATAATCCTTCCCAAGGTCACTTGAACCCAAATAACCCCACTATCTAAAATACAAACATTGTAAATTATCAACAAATCAACAAACCCACTTCTTAGAATAAAGCAATAATATTTCCTATCTAGAATAAACTCAATAGTCAACAATCCGACCCAAATTCTCTTTATCAGAAGTTTACACTTGTACCTGATGCTGTCCCTACTATTTTTAGTTGGATGGAAAAAATCAAACGAAAGTCCCATTTGAAAAGCAAAGAGCCCAAAGGTGAGATTGAATTTGTCAAAGCTTGGAGTTTGCTCCTTCAGTCTGTTGAAAGAAAACAGATACATAACTGTAGCTTTGTACATTTCAATCTAAAGGGTGACCTATATTTGTGACACTTCATTAAATGGATGTAAAAGTGTACTTTTATTTATTCATTTGTCTTGTTTGTTTTCTACAAGTTTTTTTTTAATCTTTAAATTGATATACATTTTATACAAATTACTTATTCATACTAGAGGTCCATTTGCAAGTTTTTGACCTACTTGGAATCCGTGGTCTCAAAATAACATTTAAATTTATTGAAGCAAGGAACATATAAAACTCCTGTTTTCTAAAGATCAATTAAAAAAAAACTTTTTCTACAAAATAAGTTTTTTCAAAGAAAAGTAAAGAATTCCATTAAATAAAAAAAGAGAAAAAAAAAATCAAAATAATCTACCAAGCATGAAACTATCAGCATCATATAACCCACAAATCAGCATCAATAAATAAATGAAACCCAAAACAAACAGAAAATTACAATTTTGTAGAAAAAGTTTTTTAAACTTTAATCTGTTCGTTTTATATTGACAGTCTTTTCAATGAAAAAGAAAAATAATACTTAAAATCTTTTGTTTTTTAAAACTTTATAGTTTGGCCTACTATTTGTATGCTGGAGAAAAAATTTTCAGCAAGTTTTAACAACATACACCCTTTTAAAAATCTGGACACAAATACTATTACTACTACTAACAAACTCACCACAGCACCAAGCCACCTAAGGCCAACACAGCTACGCACGATCCTCCTCCATCCCAATATTCAAAGCCTCCCTCCTTACACCCGCCCACGAAGTTTCCATTTCCTTTAAATCTTTCTTTATGACGTCTCCCCACCCCAGACAGGACGACCTGCTTTCCGTTTAGCCTAGATGGTTGGCTGAAAAGAACAATCTTCAGCAATCTGTAATCCTTCATCCGCACAACGTGCCTAACCACCTCAACCTTTCTTCATTATAGCCCTAGAGAGTGGTATTGAACCACATTTTTTGTATAGCCTACTGTTGTTTAAATACAGTCAGTCAGCTGGGTACCCAGAACAATCCTTAAGCAAAAACATCTAGCAAATCTTCATCCGCTTTTTAGAGCATCCATGCTTCAGAGCCATACTTGACCACTGTCATCACTGTAGCTTTTAATATTCTAATCTTGATTTGCAGGACTTATCTCCTATTCTTCCAGACTTTTTTTTAACTGTGAAAAAAACACCCTGAGCCTTGGCTATTCTATTTTTAACATCTTCACTGCTCCCACCATCTTTACTAATAAATACTACCAAGGTAAGTGAAGCTGCCCACCTGATTAATCTTTTCATTACCCAACGTCACCTTTTCACCTTCACTTATTCCTAGCCTTAGCGATTAGTCTTCCTAACATTAATTTTCAAACCAATTCTAGCACCCTGAACTTGCAAAACCTCTAAAACTTCATTCATTTTGCTCACACTTTCATCTAGGATGCTTAAATCATCAGCATATCAAAGTCCATGAGACTTTTTCCTCCCCATTGGATTTTGGTGTCTCCATTGCCTTTCCTGTGCTCCTTAAAACAAAGTCCATCAAAATAATTCATTATAAAGGAAGATAGAACACAGCCCTGCTTAACTCCTGATTTAATACAAAAGCAGCTGCTAACCTCATTTTCTACCTTAACAGCAGCAGTGTTATTCTCGTATATAGCACCAATCACTTTAATGTATTTGTCTGGTATACCATACAAGGAAAAAACCTTTACTAAAGCTCTTCTATCAACAGAATCGAACGCTTGCTCGTAATCTATAAAACTGAGGACCTGAGTAATCTATAAAACTGGGACACAAATAGTACTGTTTAATTTAGTTTCATACCTCCTCAAGTTAACCTGAAATGAAAACTTGATGCCATTTACAAAAAAAATCTGTTACTTTCTTTGATAGCTTGGATACACTTATGGTATTTTGATTTGGTTAAATTTTAAGACCAGAAGTAGCCCATAAGTTTGAACATAATACCCTCAGTTGTTCTTGGGATACTGCTGAGATGACTTATGGGAATTAGCCTTATCACAGTGCATTTTTGATTTAATCTTAAGGCAACATTTAGGTTTTAAACATAACGGCCAAAGGGGAGGGTTGGATGGAAGGGGGACTAGTTGCCCTCCAAATTACTTTTGACTATTAAAAAGGGCATCAACCCTTTCTATTTTCAATTGAATGAGCCCTTTTCGAAGTTCCCACGACAACTCCTTCGATACGAAGTGCCCTGGTCTAAACAACAAACAACAAAAAATAATACATTATACCCACATTGATCTATAATATAAAAATGTCAAGCCTTCCAATCACTTTGACTGTTAAAAAGGGCACTAGGCCTTTCGATTTCCAATCGAGTGAGCACTTTTGGAAACCACAACGCTTTCTATAAAACACCTTATATGCCCCAGGGCATAAATTACAACCCTTACCCTAAGGTCATTTCCAAAGACCTAATTTCCAGAATTTTCTACTACATTGAACAAAATGACTATCTGAAAATTTTGATTGGATGTGTTTAGAGGAATGGGTGGTGTGAGAGGGAGGTTAGTACACTCCAATCACTTTGACTTATTACAAAGGGCACTAGCCCTCTCAATTTCGAATTGAATGAGCCGCTTTTGAAGTTTTATGACAACTCTATCTATAAAATCTTATATGCCAGGTCATAAACTACAACCTTTGCTCTTGGGGGTTTGTCATCCCTCTATACATAATTCCAGAACTTTCAACTATGTTGAAACAAAATGGCTATCTCTAAACTATGATTGATGTTTTTAGGAAATGGTGGGCGTAAGAGGGGGGTTAAATAATCTCCACTCAATTTTGACTATTAAAAAGGGGAATTTCAATTTCCAAAAAAATGAGCCCTTTTTGAAATTTCTATAACAAATTTTGATATAAACTTTAATGTCCCACGGCATAACTGACAGCCTTGCACTGAGGGTTCTGAGGAAATTATCATCCTAAAAGACCTAATTTCCAGAACTTCAACTAGGTTGAACCACATGGATATCTCAAAATTTGATTGGATGTGTTGGGAAAATGGTGGGCATGAGAGGGTTGTTAGTTGCATCCAATCACTTTCAACTATTAAAAAAGGCACTAGCACTTTCAATTTCCAATTGAATGAGCCCTTTGAAGCTTCTATGACAACACTTTCAATAAAAAACTTTATATGTCCCCAGGACATAACTTACGTCCTTTGCCCTGAGGGCTGTGGAGGGAGGGTTTGTCATCCTTAAGACTTAATTTCCAAATTTTTCAACTACATTGAATAAAATGGTTATCTAAAAATTTTGATGGGATGTGTTTGGGGGAAAAGGTGGCCGTGAAAGGGGAAGGGTAGTTGCCCCAAATCACTTTTGACTATTAAAAAGGGTACTAGCCCTTTGAATTTCAAATCAAATGAGCCCCTTTCAAGTTTCTATGACCAAGATTTCAGTAAAAGACTTATCTCTATGTGTATTATCTATCTGTGTGTTTGTCATCTCTCTGTGTGTGTTGTCTTTGAGTGTTTGTGTTGTCTCTGTGTGTGTGTTGTCTTTGTGTGTGTGTTGTCTTTGTGTGTGTGTGTTGTCTCTGTGTGTGTTTTGTCTCTGGTGTATGTTGTCTCTGTGGTTTGTTGTCTGTGTGTGTGTTTATCATCTTTGTGTGTGTTGTGTCTCTGTTTGTGTGTCCTCTCTGTGCGTGTATTGTCTCTGGTTTATGTTAGGTTAGGAGGGTTAGTAGCCCATCAAATCACTTTCGAATATTTAAAAAGTGTACTAGCCCTTGAATTTCAATTAAAATGAGCCCTTTTTCAAGTTTCTATGACAAAGATTTTAATAAAAACACTGGGGGGAGTGTCCTCCTCAAAATGTTTTCTATCTGGAAATCAACTATGCTGAACAAAAATGGCTATCTCAAAATTTTTGGATTGGATGTGTTTGGGGGAATGATGGGTGTGGGGGGGGGGGCTAGTTGCCATCACTTTGTGACTATTAAAAAGGGCACTAGCCCTTGAATTTCAATTGAATGAGCTTTTATTTAAATTATCTATAACAACCCCTTCTTTAAAAACCGATTATATGCCCAGGGCATCACTTAAAAACCCTTGCCTGGAGGGCTGTGTCCTCCTCAAACATATTTTCTATCTGGAAATCAACTACACTGAAAAAAATGGATATCTCAAAATTTTGATTGGATGTGTTTGGGGGAACTGATGGGTGTGGGGAGGGGGGGGGGGGGCTAGTTGCCCTCCATTCACTTTTGACTATTACAAAGAGCTGGCGCGCTGCCTATGAAAATGAATGTACATAGGTAGGTCTTATTGCATTAAAGCCCTGGGGGTCATGGTAATTCAAAAAAAAGAAAACAAAAAATTAACTTTAAAATACTTGACATAACTTAAGCATAACAGAAACAAAGAAAAACAAATCACAAAATTTTACTTCTGTGACTCAGTTGCCAACCTGAGCAGTTGTCCTAAATTTTTAAATCTTGCAAAACGTTCATCCCTCATTACATTCACCATCTTTCATGACCCACATTCATGTCCATATATCAACAATTCAGGCAATAGGAAGGACCATCTTACTTGTATTTCTTCAATTCTGCTTTCATTTATTGGATTTAAAAGCAGGTTTTTGTAGCTAAGTCAGTAGGCCTACAATATTTTTCTTACACCTTTTGAAAACAATCTTGTGCTGTTAAAATAGGTAAGATTTTCAGAATTTTTAGTGATCACAATATATTTCTATCATTGTTAAGTGCATTAGAAAGGACAACCACTGGTTAAAGAGCCCAAAAAATATTTTAAGGTGATTAAAAATTTTTCTTGCCAAAAAAGTTGGCCAAAACAGGAGAAAGTGCTTCTCAATACTTCATAGCTTTAAAATCTCTTCTCTAAACACAGCAAAATACATTTGTTTTAAATGCAAAGTCAGAATGGCATGAAAAATTACTTAATACTAATCATGCTTTGAGACCTGGTTGGCTAATTGTATAAATGCTTTTAAAAATCACTGAAGATACAATGATGTGTGCAAACTGAAGTCCAATATGTTAGTATAGTGGCACTAGACTTTTCAAGGTCCAAACTGGCAGTACTGATCTCCATTTTGTGCTCCTTTAGCCAGGAAGTGAAACAGGAAGCAAGAAGACAGACATTCCCAAGCTTTAGCATGCCCTTTTGCTTATCTTCTCCAGATTTCTCTGTGTACCCATTTAAATCTGGGCCAACTCTGGCTGAGCTTACAGAGTCACATCACTGATTCCTATCCCAAACCAAATAAACTAGCAGTGGGTCAGGAATTAAAACATGTGCCCCTTGGACAAAGGATTCCTAACCCAGAGTGTCAACCACTTTGCCAGGACACACCAACAATGTGACCAGAGAAAAAACAATTATTTGAAAAAAAGAAAACATTGAGAAAAAATAATAAATCAGATCACAGTTGCTGCCATTTTCACTACTGTCCCATAAACAATATATTTTATTTAGATAAATTAATTTTAAGGACAGGTATCAACAAAACTCCATCAGGGATTGTATTTACTTAAGATACAATCAAACACTGTGAATGTTTAGCTTGTGATATTCTAGTCTTGAAATAATAAAAAAGAAAATTTATATGTTTTCCACCAGCCCATCTGAGCAAAACCATTTGTGACAGCAATATGTCCATGGTTGGCTTAGAATTTCACTAAAATGTCTTAAAAAACAGAAGAATTTTAAAAACAATTATGCTGACCATTAAGTGGAAAATATTAAGATAACTGATACTTGTTTAGAATCCAGAAAACCTAAAGCAAGAACTGTAGTGCAAAGATCAGATAGGCATACCTGCAGTTACTTATATGAGATGCTGTATAAACAATGGGTTTCTCACTCTGGGAACAAGATATGGGTTTGTTTTTGCTGTCCTTAGTACTTTGATAGTAACAGTACAGCAACAGTGAGATTTTGTTTTCATTGTCCTTGTTACTTAAACAGTACTCTAACAGTAACAGTAAGATTTTGTTCTCACTGTCCTTGTTACTTTAACAGTAACAGCACACTATCATTAACAGTAAGATTTGGTTTGCTTTCCTTGGTACTTTAATAGTAGCAGTACATTTCAGTAATAGTACAGTAACAGTGAGATTTTGTCTCACTTTCCTTGTTACTTTAACAGTAACATTACAATTTTGTTTTTGATCTCCTTTTTTACTTTAGCAGTAACAGTAAGATTTTAGTTTTGCTGTCCTGGGTATGTAATAAAAAATAAAACTCAAATAAAATTCCTATGCTGTAATTGTTTACTATTCCCTGTTCAGAAAAGATTAATCTATTTAAGTTCATTTATTCTTTATATTCATTAAGAAAAAACTAAAATAACTAATTAAAATTTTTCAATGAGCTTTTGAAGCAATTCAATGTGCAGTGTTTTTTTTTCTAATGCTAAGTCCTGCTGCCAAAATATATTGCTTGTGATGTTATTTGGCATCTGTGTTCATTGCAAGGTTGTCTCTGCCACATTAGGATACATTTTTATACTCTTTCTGAATACAATAAAACTGATTTTCTTGCAAAATTCAATTTTGAGCTCTTTTAGGACCCTTGAAAAAAATAATTTCATTCTATGTTTCTTGGAAATAAAAATGGTTTATAATATTTTTTTCAAACTTACTGTTTCATTACAAATCATTTTGTAAAAAGTAGTATAATTCAAAAAACATTCATTTGTTCAAAAACATTGATCAAGTTGAATAAAAAAAAAAAATCAAAAAAAATCTGCCATGTTTTTTCTTATTCTGTTAGGCCACTTAAAAAAAATGCTGTTTCACCTATATGTCAAAAAATATCAAAGCTGTCAGAAGAAACATGGCAGATGGAAATGAAGAAATCATTGCTTGCCAATTGTATAACTAACTTTAACAAAATGGATTATACTGAAAAGTAAGTGTGAAGCCAATGTTTTAATTCTTTTAAACCAAAAATCACAGAAATCAATTATCATTTTAAGGGCTCCAAAAAAGGCTTAAAAACAGAATTTACAAGAAAAATCAATTATTGTGCTCAGAAGGAGCATAACAAATGGCATCTAGCAGTATATTGACTTTAAAGTGTTTTTTTTTTTGACAAAAGATGTGAGATCTTAGCACATTGATGAGTGAAAAACAGGCTAATATGAACTGCTTAATATTTACCAACAATTCACCAAATTAGGCTAGCCAGCCACAATCCTTGAATAGCCACAGCTAATAGTTGCACAATTTTACTTAGAAGCTCCCCTAAAAGAAAACCTGATGACCTAACCCCTCAAGAAATTGAATAATCAAGCTTTTGTAGGAATGCCTAGCAGAAAACACTAGACTAATTCTGAAATTTAATAGGCTAATCATTTTTTTACCACAAATTATTTTAATGTCAAAATGGGATTATTACCATCACTGCTTCTTTGAAAAAATCACAGTTCCATTGTACTTCCCTGCACAAAGGGTCAAAATCTTTATAATTTGTCTTATCCATTAGGCCTATAGAATTTGGTGTATGATGATAATGATGGTAAGTTACTTACTAAAGATGCTCGGTAACTATCTTTAATAAAAGTTACTGTAAAAGTAACTTTGAAGTAACTTTTTTGTCGTTCCAGCTATTAAATAACGTCAGCTGGGAACGGAAAAAGTTACTTTTAGTAACTTTTCCGTAACTTTTAGTAACTTTTTGTCGAAGCTGGAACACACCCATCTGTCCTCAATTTCTTCCTAAAAACGTTTAACAAAGGTTGTCTAGTCAAATCAGGATTATTCAATTATTACTGAAGAAGTTCAAAAAAATAATTTTAAATGTGATTTATGGTTTTTGTATTTTTTTTATTTGTATAAGGTTTTGTATGGTCTCTTGTTAAGTTAACACTAGCATATAGCCAAATAAGAAGAACACAATATTTAATTTTGTCTTCAATTGTTTCACACTATTAGCTAGGCTAGTAGGTCTGTACTGGCCTATAGGTTGCTATAATTACATCTTTTCTCATTCCTTTCAATAACTAAGGGTATAACTTAGCCTAGTCCTAGGCCTACTCATCATTTTTTTTTTTGGCTTTATTGCCAGCCTATTAGCCTATATGGTTAGCCTATTATGAGCCCAACTGTTGATTAAGACAAAGCAAAGAATAAGGGCAATCCCTCAAAACTAGCTAACTTACATATTGGCCTATAATAAGCTATATTTAGCCCATTCAGTGAAATGGGGCTATGCAGTAGGCCTAGCCTAGAAAAAAAACGTATAGCCTATGCCTACTACTACCTTTTGTAACAGAAAAACTAGGTTTACTGTAGCCTACAAATATTCACAGTAGAAAAAAAAACAAAAGAGGAAAAGCAAGAAAATAATGATTATTTCTCTCAAAACGTCTAGTCTTAGGCTATGCTACAAAGGCTGGTAAATATTTACCAAATCATATTATTGAGTAACAAATAAAGTGAATATACCATTTGATAGCCTTTTTTTATGCTGATTACAAATATAATAATCATTTCTATCAGAAATGAATTTTAGCCCCCCCCCCCTATATATGCCAATTCAGGTTATATATTTCTACATTAGGGGGGGGGGTAAAGTTTAAACTTACCTCCCATTTACATCAGAAATAAAATTTGCCCCAACCCCCCTAATGTAGAAATATATACCCTGAATTGGTATGTATAGGGGGGGGGGCTAAAATTCATTTCCAATAGAAATGATTATTATATTTGTAATCAGCATAAAAAAGGCATCAAAATGGTATATTCACTTAAGTTGTTTACTCAATAATATGATTTGGTAAATATTTACCCATAGGCCACCAAAGTTAACTTATTGCATAGGCCTAGGTTTGATTTCACTAGGCTACTAGAGGCTATTTCTCATCAAACAGTCATTAGTAAATTTCTTGTAGGCCCCATAATTTAGCTAAGATGAAAGTAAAAGCATCATTTGATGCCTTTTTATGCTATTTCATAATTCAATAATTACTTCTGGGGCTAATTGCAACTTTGGGTAAATTTTTGTTGTTAATATTATTGACTTACAAATAAAGTAAACATACTACTTGATGCCTTTTTTTATGCTCTTTCCAAATAGCCTATAATAATCATTTTTGTTGGAAATGAATTTTACCCCCACCCCCTATATTATACCAATTCAGGGTATATATTTCCACATTAGGGGGGGGGTAAATTTTATTTTTTATGTAAATGACAGGTAAGTTTAAACTCTCCCCCCCCCCCCCCTAATGTGTGAATTTATACCTTGAATATATAGGGGTGGGGGTAAAATTCATTTCCAACAAAAATGATTATTATATTTGAGAAAGAGCATAAAAAAGGGCATCAAGTGGTATGTTTACTTTATTCATAAGTCAATAATATGAACAACAAAAACATTTACTGCATCTTGAGCCCTTAAAGGGACCCCAAAGGTATTTTATAAGAATAATGAAAGAGCATAAAAAAGGCATCAAATGGAGTTTTTACTTTCATCCAAGCTAAATTATATGGCAACTGCAAATTTACCATGAAATTTACCCACCTCCACCCCCCTACTGTGCAAATATATACCTGAATTGTCAATGGCAAAGTTTTTGAATCACAAAATTCAGTGCTATTTTTGTCAAACAGCATTTGAAAAACTTGAAATGGTACAAATAAACTTTCAAATGGGGATAAATCCATTTATCTAGACAGTGAAAAAAAACAGGTAAAAAAAGTCCAGTTATTTCAATCACATATACATTGACCATCTTCAGTAGAAATACTAAAATTGAAACTAGCATATTTATATACAATAAAATAAATAACTTACTGGTCATTCACAAAATAATGAACTTCCAGATTATTCACTAGATTATTTTTCAGACAGAGTTCATTCAAAATTCTTGATGTAAATTTTCTTCTTTAATCTTGCTCAAATGTTAAACAAATTTCTAATGAAAGTGGCAAAGCCTTCTGTGTCTTCTTATTGCAAACCAAATGTTGAGTTTATGGATATTTACAGGGTTGGTAAAAACCAAGCTATATAGCTATCTAGGTGATCAAAGTATTTTTTTAACAGGGTTTATGCACCTAATAAATGTTATACAAACAATAAAATAACTAGGGCCATTCTAATATACTCTTGATTTTTTATTCCCAGCATAAATAAATCAAACAATATTCAATAGAATCCAGTCTGAATCAAGATAAACACATTGGTTCTGATGTGTATGTATCTGTTGAAATAACCATCCAATTTAATGATTCTAAAAAAGAATTTACAAATACTAATGTTTATTAGGCCAAAAAATCTGCTTGTTGAGGGAATTTTAAAACAAATGTATTTAGTTTAACATATCTTTTGAAGTGTGCTGTGTGTTATGTGTTAAAAAGAAGCTTTATGGTAAATCATTAATTTTGGATTTTGTCTTTAGTTTTGAGATATTATACACAGAAGATGGGAAGAACTAAATGTGCTAAGTGTGGAATTTCACATAAAAATACTGACAAGGACATAAAGTTAAAAGTTTTCCCTTCTGATGTCCAAAGGTAAGAATCTGTCTTTCTATCAGCTGTCTCTCATCCTCCTCTCTTCTCATTTTTGACCTTTCTTTGGTAGTACTTTTGGTGCTTATCTCTGAATCCATCACTCAATATAAGATAGACAGAAAAATAACAATTTACAGTAAAATATGAGAGGTAAGGATTAATCATCCCAAACCTTTTCCAAGGCTCTAACTGGGCATTTTCCCTGTCAGGATATCCTGATGAGGAAGATATTCAAATTTCTAAAAGCTATATAATGAGTTCTCTGGGAGATCCATCAAAAAATTTTCAATTCCTTGTACATTTGCCAAGTTTAAAATGCAACTTAAGCAGTCTAAATTTACTTGATTTTTCTGCTGACCAATTAGGGGGGAAGGCTGTCACATTATTAATGTACACACTGTGACTTAATTTGTTATGGATATGCTTCCACATTTTAGAATATTACAATGAGAAGTCAAAAAAATTTTTTTAAACACGAAAAAAGGGTTTTAATTTTTAACAAGCAGTGAACTACAAAACAATTAATTATGCACAAAAGCTCCGAATATTTCGGCCCCCACATCCGGGAGCCTTTCTCAACGGAAAAAAAAAATAAATAAAGCAAAAAAAAAAAAAAAAACAACTTAAATTAAAATTACATTACAATAAAACATACTAAACACATAAAGAGAACAAAAAAGCAAAAACGAAAGAAAAATATAAATAAATAAGAACAAAACTCACATATTAATTAAACACTTCCATGCACTGAATGTCTTTCAACTGGCCTCCTCTCAGTATATAAATGGAAATATATTAAATAAACACTTCCATGTACTGAATGTCTATATTGATTCTACTCGCCTCCTCCCAGTATATAAATTGAAATCTATCAAAAAATGAAGAAAATAGGCTAGAACGCATGTGGGAGAACGCAACAAACTTTAGAAAATATAGGCTAGAAACAACACAAGAATGCAATAGATTACGCTCTAAAACAAAACAAAACACCAGAAAACGTTTGAGTCAGCGGTTTGCAGAACATCTTTATAATTTTCCTCATCACAGTATTTTATTTGATCAAACAAAAATAGTAGATACGTCTGTAGGACTTTTACAAAGCTTCAGGGAAATTATAGAAATAAAAAAGATAATATATGGGGGTACTAGCATCAATAGAGATGAAGGGGAATTTGGGATCAATTCAATTATAATAGTTTAATTAAAATGCAGGCAAAAGATATTCAACCAATACTGATTTTAATAATATTTCTGAACGAAAGATGACCTTGCGAACAAAGGTCAGAATGGGTTAAATGATGAGAAAAGTAAACGAACTGCAGCTAAGCTTGCAACAAAACGAATCCATTCAATTTATAATTCATAAAAATGGTTGATGAACTTGTGAAATTTAATTAAGGGTTATGGACGGGGGGTTAGTTGACCTTTTATTGTTTGGTCTAAGTATAAATATATTCTTCATTTTTGATAGATTTCAATTTATATACTGGGAGGAGGCGAGTAGAATCAATATAGACATTCCAGTACATGGAAGTGTTTTTTTTTAATATATTTCCATTTATATACTGAGAGGAGGCCAGTTGAAAGACATTCAGTGCATGGAAAGTGTTAATTAATATGTGAGTTTTGTTCTTATTTATTTATATTTTTCTTTCGTTTTTGCTTTTTGTTCTCTTTATGTGTTAGTATGTTTTATTGTAATGTAATTTAAGTTTTTTTTTTTTTTTTGCTTTATTTATTTATTTTTTTTTTCCGTTGAGAAAGGCTCCCGGATGTGGGGCCGAAATATTCGGAGCTTTTGTGCATAATTAATTGTTTTGTAGTTCACTGCTTGTTAGAAAATTAAAACCCGTTTTTTCGTGTTTAAAAAAAATTTTTTTTGTTTTTAATGGAAAAAGCAGTGTGGTCTAAGAAATTATTTACAATGAGAAGTCTTTAAAAAAAAAAAAATTGTCCTATCAACAGGTTTATAACCATAATAGTATTATACTGACTCCTTGTTTTCATTAAAAAAAAAAAACAAGTTTTTTTTTACCTGAAAGTAAGGAGCAACATTAAAACTTAAAACAAACAGAAATTATTCCATATATGAAAAGGGCTGTCCCCTCCTCAATGCGTCGCTCTTTATGCTAAAGGTTTTTATTGTTAAAAAAAAAAATGTGAGAAAGAGTCTAACTTTAGCATAAAGAGTAAGGCATTGAGAAGAGGACAGCCCCTTTTATATACAGAATAATTTCTGTTTGTGTTAAGTTTTAATGTTGCTTCTTACTTTCAGTTAAAAAAAAAACTTAGTTTTTTTTTTTTAATTTTTGACCCTTTTTGATTGCTGTACATGAATAATTAAAACAAAATTTATGTATTAATTTACTTTCATTTGGTTAAATGGCTTTCTTGAAAGTTGTTTAATTTTTTTTACAAACGTTTTTATTAGTAATAAATATACGTATTTTATAAATTAACTTATGCTAAAGTTTTGAATTGTGTTCTAATTCTTTAAAAAATGGCCTCTTAATCACAAAGGCCATTAGTTAGAATAAATAGCTCTTATGAAAGTACTAAACAATCTTTGGCTTAAGAGCGAGGTATTGACCAGGGGGCAAACCCAATCATATACATAATTATTTCTGTTCATTTTAAATTTTGATGTTGCTCCATACTTTCAGTTGAAAAACTTTTTTTTTATTTAATTTTTAATCATTTTTTTTTATAATACTGGGTAATCAGGTGCCCCCATCATAGCAATGTCCCTTCTCCCATGAAAACTTCCTCCATGGAAAGATCCTCCCACATAACCCCCGACCCACCCCCCCCCCCCCCCCCCCCCCCCACTACCAGAAAAAATCCCCTGAAAACGTCTCTATACTTCCCAATAACCAATACTATATCTAAACATTGGGTAAATTTTCGACTATGCTGAACAAAATGGCTATCTCAAAATTTTGATTGGGTGACTTTGCGGAAAAATTAGTGTGGGAGGGGGCCTAGTTGCCCTCCATTTTTTTGGGGCCAGATTAAAAGAGTACTAGAACTTTTAATTTCTGTTTGAATGAGCCCTCCCACGATATTCTTGGACCACTGGGTCAATACGATCACCCTTGGGAAAAAAAAAAAAACACATCCATGATCTTTCTTCTGGCAAAAATACGAAATTCCACATTTTTTGCAGATAGGAGCTTGAAACCTCTACAGTAGGGTTCTCTGATATGCTGAATCTGATTTTTTGATTTTCATCAATGTTCTATAACTTTTAGGGGGCATTTCCCCCTTTTTTTTCAAAATAAGGCAAATTTCTTCAGTGCGTAAGTTTTGATGGGTAGGACTAAACTTGATGAAACTTATATGTTTGAAATCAGCATTAAAATATGATTCTTTTGAAGTATCTATTGGTATCAAAATTCTGTTTTTTAGAGTTTCAGTTACTATTGAGCCAGGTTGCTCCTTACTTACAGTTCATTACCAAAAACTGTTTGATTAATTTAAATTTAAAAAAACTTTCACAAATAGGTTTTTCAAAGAAAAGTAAAGAGCTACATTCACCCAATAATGAGCAGAAATGAAGTCAAATAATTTTTCAAGCTCAAAACTACCACAAATCACCATCAATAAATATATGAAACCCAAAACAAAATAGAAATTAAATAAATGATCATATTAAACTCAAAATAAGCAGAAACTAAGATGAGTAGGGCTGATTTCATCCATGCCTTCTTAAGACAATTTGCTATCCCTTAAATTTGATTTGTTGTGTCAGGAAAAGTGACTGAATGTTTTGCTCTTATGATCCAGTGCTTAGTTAATCAAAGTCGTAAAAGTGTTACAAACCTCTTTTTTAATTGTATTCAGTACTTTTATAATTAAATGAAAAATAACATATATATATATGATACGAGGAATGTGGCTATCTAGATGTGCAAGGCTGCTAGGGTTATGTTTCTTAGGCTTAAATGTAGTGAAAAATGACTAATATGATTTTACTCCTAAACAATGGTAATTTTTTTTTTCAAAATGGATGTTCAAAATCAGTCTGTCCAATTGCTGAGGTATTACCCTAGGCTCAAGATTACCGAAGGGATAAATTAGATAGTTAATTATATTTATCAAACTGTATATGAAGGGGCAAGCCCAGGAAAATTAAAATCATTAAAGAAAATCCATTAAAAGCTGTAAGTGATGCTTAAAAATAAATGCTCCACTGTTCTTGTAGCTACAGGGTAACTTTAAAACACGAATTTTACCTTGTATTTCCTAGTGAGAATCTTATTTTACCAATGTAACCATGTTATACCAATTTTTTATTTTACAGTGATTTTACAACACTAGCTCAGATTGCTCTTGCTCTTTACTTAGACAGTGCTATTGTGCTGTATATGATTAGGTAAATTTCATTTTATATATTATTTAGTTGGTAAATATTACTAAATTGGAATTTTACCTTTCAGGTCTAATATCTGGGCAAATTTTTTGCAAAATCAAGAAGTACTAGCCATGTCACCAAAGACATGGTACATAAAAAAATATAGGATGTGCATTGACTGCCTGAAACCAGTTTTAGAAAGTTCAGCCAGAACATATAAGCAAGATCAAGTTGTATCAAAGCACACTAGCTATTCTAATATGCTTGATTCTCAAAGGAATGATAAGAGATATTCTGTTTCTTCACCCAGTGGAAAGTGGAGAGTGGTCCAATCTCAAGAAAGAAAAAACCAAACCATGGAGTAGCAAACCCAAAAGATAAACTGTGCCCCCCATTAACAAAGTGTAGAAGATTATGCCTCCAAAATAATATCCGTATGATGCCTAGACTCCATAGAGGACATTTGTTGTTGAATAATATAAAAAAATGAATGTCAGTCTTGCTGCCCAGGTTCTAAGTCACTCTGTTGCTAGTGCTATGCATTGTTTTATATGCCACTAATATTCTGGGTAAGGAATGTCTGGGAACAATAAAATTCATAAAGAACATAGACAAACTGTTTGATTTATTCAATTCGTCTTCTCTGTTAGATAAAAAACGTTTTAGGCAACCTTTGCATCTTTCAAGAAGAATGAAAAGGTCAGAAAAGTTTTGTTTTTTTAGACAATGTTTCAAAAGAACTGTCAACTTTGAAGATCTATAATTGTAGAACAAAACAAGACATTACAAACAGTGTGAAATTTTTAAAAGGGTGGCTTCTGAATATATCATCACTGAAGGGACAGTCTACTTAAATGAGGAGCCTGGGAATTCAAAAGCTTGCCACCAGAAGATTAAAATCAAGATTGCTTGGAAAACTTCTTTGGACTTATGAGAAGAAAAAGGTGGTCTAAATGACAATCCTAGCACATGTGAGTTTGAAAAACAACCATAAGCAGGCATTCTGCTGCTTTATAACAATCCCATCAAAATCAGGCGCCAACTGTGAATTTGATGATGCAGTAATTTTAAATACTATGAATGCCTTAAAAGGACTGAAAAGTAGAAACAAAGAAAATGAATCAGTTAGTGAAGTCTCTTATGGTAACCCTGTGTTTCAAAACGACGAGTTCATTGAACAATTTTCATCATTAATTCAGCAAAATGAGTGTAATGCCACAGTTAAACCTTGGGTTTTTACAATATCAAGTGATTTTGACAAACAGGCAGAAAAGTTTGGTCTTAAATATGTATGTGGCTGGTCTGTTAAAACATTTTTGGAGAGACATAAGTGTGATCAGTGTAAATTCAATTTTAAGAGCCATGACAACTTTGTAGGGCCAGATGATCTTTTTACATATTATAGAGCATATGAAAATCCATCAGCTGGTCCTTTCCATGGTTTGACTGTTCCAACTGAGGCTTGTTTTTAATTATATAAAATCCTGTGAAGATCATTTTCTGAACAGCATGAAAGCCTTTGGGTATCAAAAAAATATAAGAGAAAAGATAGTGAGCTACTGTGATAGTTCTACCCTATTTTGTTCTGAAGAGGCTCAACAGCAATTCTGTAGGACTTATGTAGTTATGAGACTTCATTACCTAGTGAAGTTCACAAATAGATCTCTAATGGAGCAAAAACAACAAGAAAGAAGTGTGAACAGACAAAAGTTTAATAAAAAAAAAAAAAAAAATCAATATTGCAACATGCATAAGGCAGTTTTTTTCAATTTTTCTAGCAGTAAAGTGGAGATATTTGGAGTATAAATGTTATTGACAGTCCATTTTTTTGCTGCTTTTTGTTGTGACAAAAACTCTGTTTCTTGTCTTTTTCTTGGTCTTTTGCCCTTTGCTGAGTTTTTCTTGTTACCACATCGTTTTGAAAATTATATTCTTGACTAAATTCTAGCTTGCTAGTAAGTAAGAGATGACCAATATTTTTTTTTTGCCTTTTTTACCATCTCAAGAGCTAAATTTTCTAGCAATAACATGGGGATATTTGGAGTTTAAATGTTATTAATGGTTGGTTATCCTAAGTCTATTTTTTGCTGCTTTTTGTTGTTACAAAATACACTGTTTCTTGTCCTTTTTTTGGTCTTTTGCCCTTTGCTGAATTTTTCTTGTTACCAGGTTGTGTTGAAAATTATATTCTTGACTAAATTCTAGCTTGCTAGTAAGAGATGAGCAATATTTTTTTATCTTTTTTCCCACTTCAAAAGTTATTTTGACTGTTTTTCATTGTTAGATGTATAAGCACAAAAAAAATAATTATGCAGGTAAAGCAAAGAGCTCAAATTTTGAAATGTCAATATTGGCTTTATGTAAGAAAAGACTCATACTCAAAAGTCGTATTGCTGCTTTCAATGTTCTAATGAAAAAATATAATCTTTATCCCTGCAATTTCTCTGGCAACAAAGTGGAGTTGTTCATAATTTAAATATTGTCAATGCTTATTTATTCAAAAGTGTCTAAATTTTTGGCTGCTTCTTGTTGTAGAAAAGCCTTTGTTTTTGGTTCTTTTTCTTACTATCTTGTCCATTGTTCATTATTTTTTCCCAACCGAGGATTTTCAGAATGATTTTGTATACTAGATTATTCTTTTTGCTGATGTTTATTTATAGGTGATTGATTGTTTTGGTTTTGTTCTGTGCAAGTTTTTTTCTTTGGAAGATATATTAGCAAACTTATTATTTAGATAAATTTATTATTTACACAAATAATATTATTTACACTGCAAACTTATTATCTACACAAATAATAAATTCAAATTTCAAGATTAAGGTAAAGGCTCTGAAAAAAGCTGGTCAGAAGTACTTGTCTGCCTTTTTCCGTTTAAAATTATTTTCGGGTGCCTTTCCTTGTAAGATGTATAATAGCACTCTGAAACTACAAAAAAAAAATGGAATGTATACAAATAAAGGGGAGAACTCAAATTTTCGAATGGGCAAAATTATCTTTGGATAAGAATAGACTGTACACTTAAAAGTTTTGTTGTCGCTTTGTATGTTCTTATGAGAAAAAATATCCTGGATGTCATTTATTTCTAGCCAACAATTTTCTTGAGGCGAGTGATTATTGTGCTAAAAGCTGTTTTTTTTCGTAATCTTAGTCACTAATAGTTTCCTTGGTTGTTGCCGTCGCTTCTGGCTTCTAGAGGAAATACATAAAATATTAGAGTCAGCATTATAGACCTTCAAGCCTGTAAGTCCAATTTCAAGAAAGTAAGTTAATGTATTTTAAAGATTATCAAAAATGTGAACAGTTTTTTTTCTACTTTGTTAGGAATTCCTTGGATATATATTCTCCATTAAATCTGTTAGAAGTAGTTAACTGTTTCAATTCTGAAAGGCCAAACTAATTCAATGAACAGACCCTTGAAAACACATTCTATTAAAATAAATCCCTTTATTTTATTATCAAGGACTTTGAGATGGTTCTGATACGCAAAAAAATTTAGCGGATATGTTTGATGCACATATTACTGTTTTAATTACATTAGTAAATGATAAAGAAATATAAAGTTGTATTATTTTTTAATTGCCTTTTTCTTATACTACTTGACTGTCCATATAGTTTTTCCTCTCTTTTTTTCAGACAAATTTATTTTTTTTTTTGGATGATCAGTTATTTCCTGTAATCTGTTTTAGTTTGGCCATGAGGGGAGTATGAAACAGTGTTGTTAGAAGTTCAGTTACGCTTCAAGCTGTTTTTGTTGAACAAGATGTAAAAGTTATTTTTTATGAATTTGTCTGAAACCAGGAAAGGTTCACTCTGAATTTTTAAATCATTAAATTCTTACTTTCAAACTTGTCTCCTTCATTGCTGTTGTAGAAAAAATATGAAGATAAAGTCTCCTAATAAAAGCTGATTACTTTACTCAATAAATTGTTCGGAAAATTAACTGAAATTGCTGAGGTTGGAACTATATTGCCATGGCACTTGACTTGGCAGCTGTGTTGGCCTCAGGTGGTTTGGTGTTGCGGTGAGTTGTTATTAAAAGTAGTATTTAAGTCATTTGCTATGAATTTCAAACGGATTCGTAGTAAAACCAGAATCGCCTGATTATGTCCCAGTGCCTAATTAAGTGATTTGTGGGTTCAAGGCAAGCACGAAACTATGATGATCCGTATATTACTGGTTATATATTTAATTTGAATCACATATATATATATATATATATATATGTATATAAATGTTTATGGAGGTGGAGCAGGTTTCCTGGCATTATTCAAAAAAACATCAGAAATTAAATTTAAGAAAAAAACAGGTTTTTTCAACTGAAAGTAATGAGCAACATCAAAACTTGAAACGAACAAAAATTATTACGTATATGAAGGAGGTTGCCCCTTCTCAACACCTTGCTCTTTACGCTAAAGTTTTTTGTCCCAATTATTTAAGAACAACTACTGAAACACAAGGGTCGTTTAATTAGATCAATTAGAAGCTTTTTTTTAAGTACTAAGAAACATTAGCGTAAGGAGCCAGGTGTTAAGGAAGGGCCAAAGAGAGAGAGAAATTCATTTTTAATTAAAGACCAATATTCACAAAAAAAAGTCAATATCTCACAGTCCTACCACGTGAAAATCTATACAGATTTGTTTGTGGCAGGACTCAATACTTTACTCACTTACTACATTGAAGAGAAAAAAATGCAGTTTCATAAATAAATAAAAAATAAACCTCGTGAGAACCGCGAACCAATACTTACAGAAGACAGCTGTTCATAAGAACTTTCATATACGTAATAATTTTTGTTTTTATCTTTTGATTTTGTTCTTTATTTTCAGTTGAAAGGACTTGTTTTGTTTTTTTAATTTAATATGCCAAAAAATCGAACAGAATGTATTTCACCTGCCTCTCAGGATTTAGGTTTACAAAATTTATAGAACCCTACTAAAATTTTATGGTTATCTCAAATTTAGGTACTAGGCTTCCTTGTGATCACTTCAATAGTTTTTTTTTCCAGGGTTAATGAATATTTGTAAAACTTAACGATAAGAGATATATAAAGAGTGATTAAAAAAAAATAGCTATCACAATCCTGGCTGGGCCGAATTCGTATTTCGGGATCAAAAGACGAATAAAACCAAAAAATAAGTTGAAATGCGATCATACAAGCGAAACTGGCAAACAACGTGCCGCCATTTTATCAAAATTTTAAATAAATTAAAAACATGTATATACATTTACGAGCCATGGGATGTAAATAAATTAAACAAATAAAACTATTAAATTCTTGTATGTTTGCAGTATTTTACCGTAAAATTTTAATATTTAAGCCTTATTTTTTATTTTACATGTACCGTATATGACAAACTGTAAAGTTTCCAAAATTGGCTATAATTTTTACCCATCAAAATGCCTAAATATAACTAACATGGCAACTCTGACTTCTAGCATGCATTAAACCTCATAACATATAGCCAAAAGGCGCCCGAATACCCGACCCTCTTTTTGAACATTGAGAGGTAGGACGGATGGACATCAATATGATAATACTTCTTGTCTGTAACCCTGACATTAAATTAATTGCAAAAGGAATTTACATAACTTATCAGGACACCCCTCTAGTACTCACCATTTCCCACTATCCTTTGGTTAAAATGAAAAGCTAACAGTTCATTCGTGATGTTAATAATGAGCTATCTGTAGGAGTTGTTTTCCGCACACTCAAAACCAGCTTGTATCAACTGTAATTTTTATTCCAGTTCATCTTATACGACAGGAAAACTAATATTCGAAACTTCTGTCTCTTCTAATTTCAACTCGAGAAATTACGAACAGGACACAATTGGCGCTAGGGATCGTGCGTTATCGGTAAATGTAACTATAATGTGTCTGGAACATATAACTGATGGATCCTTAAAAACTGATACTGTTTCAGATACCTAGATACAGGATCTTTTGCAAAATGTGAACTATGTCGCAACTTTGTTCTACCTTAAATATTGTGAAAATTGAAATGTTACAGCTACCTTTTCCTCAAATTTCAGTCTTCTTCCAAGAGTCACAATTTCTCCTATCTCCTATATAGAGATGATCACAATTTTCGTTAAAAACGCTTGGGAGCTATACTCCTTAAAAACGCCTATGAGATACTGCAAGATATTAACGAATTATGATTATTTCTTTTTAAAGTTAATAGCAAAGAAGACAAGAATAATTTCATTAAAAGTGTGGGCTACACTTCCAATTTATGTATAAATTGAATCCTGCAGAAGTTCCAAGTTCCTGAACCTATATTTCTGTCACACCTGGCTAATGAGGATAAGCATGCTTTAGGCCATTTTTTGGCTAATCAATTTGTAGAGGTATTACACTTGGTGATAAAGAACGATTGATTTCAGGAAAATGAAGTTTTTTCTAATTTTTTCAGTGTTAAATGAGAATAACATCGAATTCCTGCCCACTACCCTATATACTATTAGACGGAAAAATTTTAAATTAACCACTTTGGCTGAATCAGTTAGCTTTAAGAAACAATTAACTGAAACAGTAGCAGTAATGCAAGATCTAGCAGAAGACAGACCTTCTGGCTATATGCTGTTTGTGATAGTTTTTTTTTATGATTTGAAAGCTAAACAGAAAATAATTCCTTATTTAAACCCAGGCATACTATTGCTAAGAATGTCTTTTTATATTGGTTTATTCTTACAGATAACATTGAATACTATTCTCAGGCCTTACTAAGGGTTATAAAGGTTTACAACTTAGCCAGCAGGGTATTAGAACTAGATTGAGACTAAAATAGGCAAGCGCAAAGAGGAATTCCTCTGTGACATAGGTTTTCAATCAAAGGTCCAATTCTGGGAACCAATGATATCAAATAATGTTAGAGATTACAGAGTACCAAACCTTTTATAAAATCAATAATCTTTAAGCAATTTGGAAGCTTCAAACTAATATAGGTAGGCATGACATCACCACCCTCTTTGTTCATGTGATTTTTTACACAGTTATCTGACAAAAACCTGAGACCCTTCACATTTTTTATCCAACTCATCTGTGCACTAGATCAACAAATATAACCAGAAAGTTCAGTGTCAGGACCCAGATTTATGTTAAATTATTGATTAAAAAAAAAAAAATGAACTGTCACATGTTTATCAAACATTATTGAAACATGACATCCAATCATCAGTCCTCAGATATGGGGTTTCAGGCCTACTTGGACCTTGCCCTCATCTTCCTGCGCATTCTCTTAAGCCTCCTCATACGCTTCTTCCTCCACTTTGCTCTCATGTTTACCTGAAAAAGAAATAGTGTATAAGAAAAAAAAATTACACAAACAGCAAATATCATGGTGTCCAGAATGGAAGAGATCAGTATTCTAATAGCTTGTAGAGTAGTAAAAAAGAGCAATACAACGAGACGTGTTAGCAGTAATTAATATTAGACCAACTTCTTACATTCATCAAAAGTCAACCTTAAAACTTGTCTTCCATAACAAAACCCGAAAATATAGGTTTTTTGTTTAAAAAACAAAAGCAACTAGCATTAAAACTGGAAATTATAAGACTATTAGCGCCCCCTCCCCAGGATAGGTTCAAAAGGAGTAATAATCCCTAATCTTATTTAGAAGGGTTATCTTTATATTCCTAATTTGACAAAAAAACATCCAGGTGATGGCTGCCCCTCCCCCCCAAGAGAGGATTCAAATAAGTAATAATCCCAGAGGGTGATGTAAATATTTTCTTAATTTTTATAGAGTAGCAAAAAATGGTCAAGCATTTCACATGACCTTTTTTGTTTAAGAACCAAAAAAAAAGAAGTTTGCAAGACTCTGGTATAGCAGTCACATCAATTATAGCACTAATTTGATTAGCCCTTTCAGGAATGCCTTCTGAGTTGCGGCAACGCTTGCTGAGCATCAGAACTACAAGCTATATTACAACTGGTGTTTTCTTTCTTCACAGTTGCTCAGTCATTGAAGGATGAAGGTATTCATACAGTGCTAACAGTAGACACTAAAGAACTGAAAGGATTTACTTTGGAAGACAAGCTCCCAAAGCAACATGGTCAAGGACCTAACAATTGACAGGCAGAAACAAGTAAACTGCATAGTAATAAACAGTTTGAAAACTAACAAGACCATTTTCAGTCCTCCTAAGCTAGGATTCCAGAATCGACACTGGTAAGCAGTGGCAGGATCCTTAAGATGCAAATGTTTCAGTCATTTGCAAGGAAGGAATACAGTAGGTTTATGGGTAGAGTAGCTACATTCACAATAAAAAGGTGCACTACAAATAACAAAAGTAAATTGAAGGAACTATATTTTCTAGGATAAACAACAATTCAATAAACGCGAAAATAAAGGTGAACACTGACACTGTTGTAAAAGTTGACAGATAGCAGTAATTAAAAAAGAAGCTTAGCAGAGAATATGGAAGCATATGAAGCTGATATGCAGTGTTTGATGTGTTCAATTAGGAGATGGTGTGTGTGAGAAATTGTATTTCTAATGGGAATGCCAAGAATTATGACTTGGTCAGATCTTTCAAGTAAAATTTCAGATCTTTTTCCAAGTAAAATTTCAGCAAGGAATGGGCCTTTCCTGTTAGAGAAGACTATTTTGGATTTTCAGCATTGAATTCAGAACCAAATTTTAAGTATTAAGTTTGCAGTTTTTGGAATGTTTCAGAAATTTTGTCTAAAGTTTGGCTGAGGTTAAAAATGTCATCAGTGTAAGTAACTAAGGAGAAATTGAGACCAGAAAGAATGCAATATATCTGACACTGATCTTGAGCTTCGAGGACATAATTATTGAAATAAAAAGGTGAAGCAATGGCACCTTGCTAATACAGTTTATCCTGTTGCCTACGCATACTATGAGAACTCAGTCTGCCCCAGTTTAATTTTTCCTGGTCTAGTGGACTGACCATTGGTGTTAACTGCAGCACATGATAGGCTGAGCTGTAAGAAAGCATCAGTACATCCAGCTAATAAGAATCAGATTTTCCACCTAATGTTAAGTACCTATCTTCACTTCTTCCCTCTTCAAAGGCCACTGACCTTTGATTGCCTGTTATAATCTTAGTGTTATAGAACTGAAACCTGAGAGACTCACTACTCAAATAATTGTGTCAGTTTGATGGGTTTACTCTCCATGAGTCATTGTTGTGTGCTAGGAGTAGTGTTGGGCGATATTTGATATATTGATATATCAGACCAAATATTGATATCAAAACGTATTATCGAAATGATATATTTTAAGGGTCTCTAACCCCCTATATTCCCCGCGGAAAATCCACCAAATGAACATTCTGCAAATTTTCAGCATATATCTTCGAGATTCTTTGCAGGTTTGAATTCTTTGATTTTATTTATCCTTATCTTACGTCTCACCCTGGCATCTTTTTTGCAAGAATTCACTTCCGGCTCCCGAGTCAGATACGTGAATTATTACCAACTAAGAATTAAAAGTTGGCCACTAACGATTTTATGATGAAAAGTTCGGATTTTGAATGTTATCATAAGTAAACTAGCCAATCAGACAGGGTGAATTTTCCCAGTCTGAAAAATTTTGTAAAGGAAAAGGAGCTATCTGTCACAGATAATTTAAGATAAGGTAATCTAGCCTAATTGTAACTATACATGTATAATATATATATATATATATATATATATATATATATATATATATATATATATATATATATATATATATATATATATATATATATATATATATATATATATATATATATATATATATATATATATATATATATATATATATATATATATATATATATAAATATATATATATATATATATATATATATATATATATATATATATATATATATATATATATATATATATATATATATATATATATATATTGAGGTCTTCTACAAGTTGAGAGCAAAACTGCAAATGAGATAGATTTGGCCTTGCTGGCTGCTGAATCTTGATCAGAAGACACAA
The DNA here is from genome assembly GCA_027921565.1 of Artemia sinica. NCBI lineage: Eukaryota > Metazoa > Arthropoda > Branchiopoda > Anostraca > Artemiidae > Artemia > Artemia sinica. The sequence goes on from CM051273.1 coordinate 17,456,082, forward strand.
GTACCATCCCAGTCCCTGCAATGCAGTCATATCAAAATCAAGCCAATTTGTGGTGTTCCCATGATGAAGTCCTTATAGTCAATGCAGGACATTCTTTGACAGCAGCTGAATATATCATGGTTTTGGTTTTCACACACAAGGAGCTAAGTATTCTTTCAAGAGGACCAAAATTTGCAATGGCTCAAATTCACTTTAATACATCAGAAATTGTTACGGGGGTGGAGTCTGCTATTTTTAGCTCTCTTGGTAAGGTCGAAAATCTAGACCTACTCAGAGGAGAAATTGTAAAGAGTATTCTTGATTATAGGCCATCATTGTCGCTTTCAACTCAATCAAAAGAAATAAATTAAAAATCCTCCGCAACTTAAAAAACATAAAAACACAGTAACTACAAGAAAAACAAAGGAAACACAGTTGTAATTATGAATTTTATTAAGGAATAACCTTCCATCTGTAATTTTTCTCAGAATTAAGGATATGAACATTAAGTATAATAACCATGGTGTCCATATTTTAGATAATTTTGTTAATTGATAAATTCAACATAATTTTATTTTAGAAGTTCCAGGATTTAGATATTTTCTATCCTCGATTTTTTTTTAATTATTATAATTGACAAGTCATTTCAGTTATTTTATTCGATTATTATAATATGACCCACTGGTATTACAAAAAGCTGTACCAATTATACAATTAACTGTGCAATTAGTAAGCGATATTGGCCAGCTGACACAGAATACATAAGGCTATAAGTCTATCCTTGGCATTTTTTTTATTAAAATACTTTCTGACTCGCTGATATGTCTAGATAATCGTTTTCTTGGCTAAAAATGAAACTTTTAGAGGGAGGTCTACACACTCCACCAGAATACCACCCCAAATTTAAACTGGCAGATAATATATACCAAGTTAAACATTTTCTTTGAAAAATCGTTAATAGAAAATGAAAGAAAATTACAAAATTTTTTATTATAATACCGATGGATTGTTAAGTTTATAAGGCTTAAAAGCAAAATGTTAAGCCTGTGGCAAAAAGTAACAATAAAATATCAGCCTAGCGCTGGATTTAGAATTGAATGGTATGTTTTTAACTTATTTCTATAAAAAAATTCATGGTCTTAGTCGATTTGGCAAAAAGTTTATCACCAAAAGTAATTTTCGATTTCGAGAAATAGCCAGAATCCCCCCGAGAAGGGCGTCGGATAGAAATGGATAATTCACCATTGGATTTCCCCAAGTTCCCTATTTTACAACAACGAAGAAATCACCTTTTGGCATGGGAAGCAGTGATGAGTTTCCATTTTTTTTTCCTTTATGCTACAAGATGGCCGGTCTCTCGATAATTTGGCAAAAGATAAATCCTCTATTAGGAGACATGAGTGAGCCCTCCAGCAAATCTAAAATAGGTAATTAGAGCTTGAACAAGAATTGTTTATCATGAACATCAAGAAAACTGATTATTCATAAAAACTGAAATAAGATGATATTTATCGTCAAATTAGTGGTGATAAAATATATGTAAAAAGAAAACGCATAGACGAAAACAATAATAGCGCATAAAGTAAAATAGGTCAAAGAGAACAGCAAAATATAGCTTATATAGAAAATTATTCTTTTATTCCGTTTTAGAAGATTTTATTTAATTTTACTTTGTCAAAAAAGAACTATAAATTCATTTGTTTATACTTTATATGTGAAGGGGCCAAATGTACTTCCATTGGGCATCACACCCTTAGAATTAAGGAAGTATCGATAGCCAGTATGGTCTTGGAGATAATTTGCTAAATATAAATGTGAAAAAAAATATCCCTGTGTTCAAAACAGCTTATTGGAATCAGTTGCAATTTCTCACAATATTTTAAAAGGATCTTGCACAAGAAATATTTTTTATTTTCAGTAAACAGGCTGCCATCCCATCGTTATATACCTTTGGGTCTTGGAATTTGCCATTGTCCAAAACAGCTATCGTACAAGAGGAAAACTGCCGTCTATTCATTTTCAGGTAAACTAGGGTATTAGAATCAGAAAACCACCATCATGACAAAACTTGAATTCCTTTCGAATAACAAATACTTTTAAACAATAGATTTTTGTTAACCTTACCCCGTAGATTTAAAAAGTATATTTTGTCCCCCCCCCCCCGCCTCATAAATTTTCATGAATTGACACAACAGGAGGGTCAAAGACCCAAGTTGATACCCACAGTAATAGAACAATGAGGCAGGGGTGTTAATTAGGAGAGGGAAATTGCCATCCTCTCACCTTAGATTTTGATAAACACTTTTTGGCAGGTATTTTCTTATCGAAAAATGCTTATTTTGGGATTTACATTGAAAAAATGAGGAAACAAAAGTAATTCCCTCCCCCCAAGATTTTGAAAATACATCCCTTCCCAAATAAAAATGTGAGCTTATTTTAATTCTCTATATTTTCCTCCTATGCAAAGTTTACTCAGGTCTTTTACATAGACATCTTCTCTCTAAGAATTATGAACTGAAATATCTTGGGTGGACTCCAAGTTGTCTGAGATTGCCACGATGGACCGTATCCATTCATCTCTGAAAATAAAAACAGATTAAAGTACATAAAAAGATATATTCTTTTTTTTGTATTTATGACGCATCTTTGCTACTCAGGTCCTTGCGTTGAAGGCTAAGAAAAGACATTGTCAAGTCCATAATCGATGATTGTATTTAACAATCCTAAGAATTTAGAGTGTGAAAAATGGGTTTTGAAGCTTTCTGCAAAAAAGCGTTCTCGTGAATCCTCAAATACCAGCAAAAAAAAAAGAAAGAAAATTATCAATATTTTTTTTTTTTTTTTACTATAGAAGGCTATTTAGTTCATAAGCGACTCTAACAGTTTTGGATATATTGTACAGTAATTATTAATGGTGTTATTTATTATCGAAAAAAACTAAAAAAAAAAATCTTTTACTCAAAACTTTTACCGGTCTCTCAAACTCTTTTACGTTTTCATTAAGGCACCCAGTAAATCAAAACTCGTGAAAGCACAGGAGGCTTGGGAGCACAGAAAATATTTTTTAAGCAAACTAAAGCCATAAATTGAGAAATGGTTCATATGAGTTTGTTTTAGATTAATAATGGGGGGGATGAACTAGAAAACAGTTTTCTTTTCTTTAGAATTTGACGAAATTAAGTTTAAATAAAATGCCAAGTAGACGCTAATAGCAATATCGAATACAAACAATTGACATTAAGTCTTGTAAGAAAAAGTATTCATTCAAAAAGAGTCCTATTGTTTAAATACAAAAAATTTTTACTCAGACCATTTACATAAAACAGATGAAACGAATAAAAATAATACGGGGTATATAGACAGTTGGTGGTATTTAAATAAATATAAAAGCGACATTGGAAAATAGTGATCAAAACTCTTAAGGTGAGAATTTTGATAGCAATTATTACATCAAACGAATTAAATTTGTTTGCTGATTCCAAATTTATGAAACTCATTAAGGTGTCCATAAAAAGTTTTGAGCTTAAAAAAAACTTGTCCGATTTTGAGGAAATGGAGGAAAAATTCTTTTCGAATAAATTTGAATCAAAAAATTTGATAAACCTACCATTAAAACCTGAAATATACAGACCTTTCCATAAAAGATTCAACACTGAAGATCTTTTCTGTGTATTTTTCTGACATTAAAAAAAAACAGATAATATGAAGCTATATGGTTTTTCAGAATACCAAGTCCTACTGACTTTGCTCTCTTTTAAGTTTGAAAACATCTTGTGGATTTTTCGATGCCAATCTTGTGTCTGATTGGCTTTTGAAGCCCAAAAGTGTTCCGTCGTCATATAAAATAATATAGCGACGTCTTCAGTTTCTTATGTTCTCTCATGCAAAATAGACAATTGTAAAGTATGATTGATGCATTTGATTAAGATTGTCTCATTACTTTAATGTATTTTTATTCACACACCGGATAACATCAAGCAAAACGGAAAGCAGCCTATAAATCAATCAACATGGAGAACCATCAAAAATAACCTGCCGACGAAATAAAAAATTGGCAGAATTAAAAACATAAGAGCCGAATATACTCATTCCAAAATCGAGCCACTCACCCTAAATCGACGATTGACAAATGATGATACTATTTGTGCCTGGGGTGGCTCGAAGCCCAAAGGCCAGGGGGGGGGGAGTGTTAAGATCCCATCATATAAACGACTCCTAGATCACATTATATAACTCGTGAAAATTCATTATACATTAATCTTTTATCCTTTATACTATCTACAGAGAGAAACAAGCAGATAAAATGGAATACATCACGTACAAATCAAGAATCAGCCATGGCCGTTCTCAGCAAATTCTTGACAAACTTGAGCTTGCTAAATGGTCTTTCGGCAGCCGCAACTGCAACAGGTGTTGTCGCATCTAATTTCCATAGGTGATGAGCTTGCTTAAGCTGATGTTGCCGATAATTTTCTTCATCTAGTACTTTTCCGATGCTTGTAGCATAAAGGCAAAACTGAAACAGAGCTTTCAGCTCTACTTAAAATCTAGCAGAATCTGGAGGTCTTTCCTAGTTTGGAAAAAACCTTCTTGTTAGCTCAATATCGGCAACTAAAATCCTGTTTTTTAAAGAGGCTGAAGTAACAGGGAAGATGGCTGAAAATTGACAAGGCAAGCTCTGAAATTGTCTCCGATCATTGTTTTTAGCCTTTCTAGCAGGATTCTAAAGTATTGTCTTTAGAACTGATACACTGAGGTATCAGCTTGACTCTGAGCTTGGCTGTCAAAACGAGATGGTCCAAGTCACCGACTATGGTGTCTGACGAAATCTACCTCTGGATTTACCTCTCTCATTCTGCAAATACTTTTGCATTGTCAATGAAATTGTTCATTTTATCCTCTGATATTTTTTCGAAAAGTTTCTTCATAGCTTAAAGCTTCTCGATTGTGTCAATAATGTTGATCTGCTCTTCTTCAAGTTTTTCTGTTGCTATCCTGATCTTAAACAGGGTTTTGTTTCAGAAAGATGACGCAAGCGATCAATTCAAAGTTAAGAATTCTTTCCAGAAGGCTACTAGCTTGTGCCTTCGTCTCTTTATAGGTGTTCTTTATCTGTTTCGTTTTTGAAATGGCTGCAACTATTGCTTCAAACTAAGTAACCATTGCTTGTATGGTTTTAGCCCTTGTAGTTCACTGAGTCAGTGATAAGTCTTGGATGTTAAGGCTGTTTTCAATCGAAGAGAGTTTTTCTTCAAGGGTGGAAAAGTGCTATGTAGATTAAAAGAAGAACAGGTATATTTCATCAGGGATATTGAAAATCTTGACTATCAAAAGAAATTGGTTACCACTATGTTCTATAGCAATTTTTGGTCTGTGGGCCTTGCAGAGAATAGAAGGCACACGGCGATCAAAAATTTCAGATATTTCCTGCTGGACTTCATTAGATTGACCAGACATCGTACTTGCAGAGTCATAAGACTGGAAAGCTAGTTTAACCATAGGAATTCCTCTACTTGACAATGTTTCAAGCTTGACAAGCTTTCTGCCGTGCCTTCCTACGGTTTTTTCATTAGCGTCACTAACATCTAACAGTCACTTTCTAGGTGTCCCTTCCGACCTGATATTTCGGAGTACGGCTGCAAGCTTATCAGAATATGAAGCATTGGATACAGTATCCCAGAATAGAATTCTGAATCCAATACTTCGTCGAGGATCTTCTCCCTGACTTCTTCCGAAAAAAAGTCAATTGACTCGTTCTGAGGAATTGTGGGTAAATAGGTAAATTTGTAGAGTCTATATGGGGTATTAAGAGCTGCCGGATATCTTGCTAGAATTTGAATAATTTCACAAATTTAGTTATTTTGTTCTTCAGTTATGCTTAAGCCAAAGCCCTGTCTCGCTAGGTCCTTGCAAGGTCCAAAAAGTTTTTTCACAATTTTTTCGTTTGTCTCTCCACTTTTTGCTTGCTGCAAAACCTTATTTCAAGTGCTTTTATTAAGTAGGAAATCCACATGACTGCTGTTATTGATGAAGTGACAAAAATAGCCATAGTTGTCGCTTTCAACTCAATCAAAGGAAGAAATCAAAATCCTCTTAAACTTAAAAAAATAAAAAAGCACAGTAATTATAAGAGCGGACAATGGAAACACAGTTGTAATTATGAATTCTGCAGATTATAAAAAATATGAATAAATACCCTTTAATGGATAAAATACTTGCAAAGAACTAAAAAACTGATCCCACCAACAAATACACACATCAGTTGAGAAAAGAATTAGAAATTTTAAAAGACAGTAGACTAATTACCCCTCAAATATACAGAAAATTCTACCCCAAAGGTTGTTCAGCCCCAAAGTCTTATGGTCTGCCTAAAATCCATAAGGAAGATGCTCCGTTACTTCTTTATTGTAGCATGTTATAGTTCTCCAGCTACAGATATAGGAAAGTTTTAGCTACCAATTTTAAGCCTCATTTAAGCACACAATAATCTTATGTAAGAAATTCCATAGATCTTGTTGAGAAGTTAAAAAATCAAAGTACAACATAAAAAAACTATCTTATCTAGTTTTGACGTAGTTTCCGTGCACACTTGATACGATGTCCATAAATGTGAGCAGGCCTTACAAAGAAAATTAGAGGAAAATTCTGCTTGGTCAGATTACAATACTCTGAAAATTGACAAATTATTGCCGCTTCTTCGTCTTCGCAACAAGTTCTCGTCGTATTTTAATTTCCGAGAGAAATTTTTCCTTCAAATCATGGGCCGATCCATGGGCACTGTTTTGTCTTTTATTTGGCAAATTTTGACACGGATTTCATAGAACAATCTGCTTTGACTGTTTTCCACTGAACACTCTCTCTGGTTTCGTTTCGTTGATGATATTCTTTCTGTTTAGAAACATGGACAATACTCTCTAAGAGATTTTTCGGACCATTTGAACTCTTTTGATTCAAATTTCCAATTCACAATGGGACTGGAAGATTCAGGAAAGCTGCCTTTCTTGGATGTTTTAATTATGAAAAATAATCCTAGCGTTGAATTTTTTATATACAGAAAGCAAACCCATATTGGTCGGTATCTACATTTTTCGTCAAATGACCCTTCTTCTGTGAAAAGAGGGGTAATAATTTATTTAGTTGTTAGAGTTCTAAAAATCTGTTCACGTAATCAAGTAAATTATGAATTAAATTATGTCAAAGATATTCTATTCTGCATTGGCTACCCAATAAATCTTATTGAAAAAATCATAGATAGACTATTAAAAAAGATAAAACAAGAAAATAAGGATCCTCTCCCTTTTGATTCAGTTAATCCGGGAATTGAGAACAAAAATTTCACCACTTTACCATACATCTCAAAACTTAGCGTTAAGTTTGAAAAAAAACAAAAACAAAACACAATCTCTCTGTTTCTTTCAAAACTGAACACAAAGCTGAACATTTTTTCAACTCAGGAAAGGTGAAAATGATCCTATACTGGGTAGTGGTGTCTATAGTCCCGTGTTCATGTGGGAAATTTTACATTGGTAAGACCCATCAACAACTTGGTGAAAGTCTGCATGAACACAAAATTTCAATAGATAAGTCCCTTAACTTGAAAATAAATATGACAACTTTGAATCTACTTTGGCCCTGCATATCTTTGAAAATCCTACATATTTGGATCTTTTTGAGGAGATAACTTTAATATCTACTGTAAATGGCCTACCGCAATCTTTTAAAGAGGTAATTGAGAAAAAAAAACAAAAAATTGGCTATAAATAGAGACACCGGAGATATTTCATTACGCCCAATTTATAAGACTCAATCAATATTTTCGCATAGTTTAATTTAAGAGAACCTATTCGCTTATTTAATGAAAACCGAAATTGCAAACTAGCTAAAACTATTGCAAGGCAAAAGAATTCTTGCTCAATCATTTTGGTAAATCTATTTAATTGATTCCTAGCTGGTTTTTATCAGTATCTGTTCTCTCTTTGTCATGTACACTTCGAAAGGTTAGATTTTGTTGCTTTTTTTTTAAGCAAAGACTTGGTGGAGGTTCTTGTCAAAATATTTGCTTGTTCATCGTCTTCATATTTTGCCACTGGCAAAATCCTCGTTTTCTCACCATTTTGGTTTTATTTTTCATTTATTATTTTTGTTCGTCTCTTAGTTTCATACGTCATGTATAGCCAATGTGGTCTTAGAATGTATTTACGTCAAGCTTACGGGAAGCATTGGACCAATATTGTATTAGATTTTTTAAGATCATGTTAAAAAACATTGAAATTTTATCTGTCAGTTTTAATTTCTTAGAAACCTGCAAAAGACATCGAATTCTTCCACCTTTTTTTACGTTTCAACCTACATTTAGGCACACAATCCGAAGGCTCGTTTACCAGAGAATGGGTTTCAAAACTTTAACACATATTTAAAAGACCATAGATTCAAAAGATAATCCCACAGAAATCTTATGTAAAGATTCCATTCATCTTGTTGAGAAGTTAAAAAAACCCGGGTACAACAGAAAAAACTATCTTAAACTATCTTATCTAGTTTTGATGCAGTTTCAATGTACATTTCATGAGATGTCCATAACTATGAACAGGCCTTACAAAGAAAATTAGGGGAAAATTCTGCTTTGTCAGATTACAAAACTTAGGAAATTGACACAATAATGACGCTTGTTTGTCTTTGCAACTAGTTCTCTCTCGTATTTTAAGTTCCGAGAAAAATTTCCCTTCTAACCATGGGCCTATCCATGGGCACCGTTTTTTCTCTCTATTTGGCAAATTTTTACATGGATTTTAAAGAACAATCCAATTTGAATAGTTTCCACTTAAAACTTCTTTTGAGAACAAAGGACAGGACTCTCTAAGAGAGATTTTGGCACACTTGAACTCATTTGATTCGTATTTCCAATTCACAATGAAACTGAAAGATTCAGAAAAGCTGCCTTTCTTAGATATTCTAATTATAAAAAAATACTTCTAACCTTGAATTTTCTTTATACAGAAAGCCGACCCATAATAATCGGTATCGACATTTCTGGTAAAATCAGCCCCCCCCCCCCTTCTGTGAAAAGAGGGGTAGTAATCTCTTTAGTCGACAGAGCTATAAAAATCTGTTTACCTAATCATGTAAATTCTGAATTAAATTAAGTCAAAGATATTCTATTCTGTAATGGCTACCCAATAAATACTATTAAAAGTATCATAGATAGACGATTAAAAAGGATAAAAAAAGAAAAACTAGGGAGCACTTCCCCCTTGATTCAGTTATTATTCGGTAATTGACAACAAAACTTTTACCACTTTACCATTCATCTTAAAACTTAGCAATAAACTCGGAAAAATTTTTCAAATTAATAATCTCTGGTTCTTTCAAAACTGAACACAAAATTGAACATTTTTCTATTCAAGAAAAGATGAAAATCAACCTAGACTGGGTAGTGGTGTCTACAGAGTCCCGTGTTCATGTGGGAAATTTTACTTGGGTAGAAATCATCAACAGCTTGATAAATGTTTGAATGAAAAAAAATTGATAGATAAGTCCCTGAAATTCGATAATAAAAATAACAAATTTGATTCTGCCTTGGGTCTGCATATCTTTGAAAATCCCACACATTTGGTTCTTTTTGAGGAGGCAACTTTAACATCTACTGTAAATGGCCTACCGCTATCTCTTAAAGAGATTAATAAAAAAAAACCAAGTTTTTTAAACTGAAAGTAAGGAGCGACATTAAAACTTAAAACGAACAGATATTATTCCGTATATGAAAGGGGCTGTCCCCTCCTCAACGCCTCGCTCTTTACGCTAAAGTTTTTTATTGTTTAACAAAAATAGAGTTGTGAGAAAGTCAAACTTTAGCGTAAAGAGCGAGGCGTTGAGGAGGCAAATGGGAGGGTGGGCAGAGAGGGGGAATAGTTTTCCCTCCAATCACTTTCGGCTATTCAAAAAGACATCAGCCCTTTCTAATTTCAATCGAATCGAATTTCCTTTACGAAGTTCCTACGACAAATCCTTCGATACGAAGCGCCCTGGTCAAAAGTACAACAACAACAAAAAAATAACACATTATACCCATATCGATCTTTTCTATAAAAATGTCAAGCCTTTCAATCACTTTCGACTGTTAAAAAGGGCACTAGGCCTTTCGATTTCCAATCGAATGAGCGCTTTTTGAGTTTCTACGACAACGCTTTCTATAAACACCTTAAATGCCCCAAAGACATAAAATACAACCCTTACTCTAAGGGCTGTGAGGGTGGTTGTCATCCTCTAAGACCTAATTTCCAGAAGTTTCAAATATTTTAAACAAAATGGCTATCTCAAAGTTTTGATTGAACGTGTTTCGGAAAATGGTGGGCGTGAGAGGGGCGTTAGTAACTCTCGAATCACTTTCAACTATTAAAAAAGGCACTAGACCTTACAATTTTCAATCAAGTGAGCCTTTTTGAAGTTTCTACGACAGTGCTTTGAATAAGTACCTTATATGCCCCCAGGGCATAACTTGAAACCCTTGCCCTGAGGGGTGGGGGGGATGTCATCCTCAAAGACCTAATTTCTAGAAATTTCTGCTACGTTGATCAAAATAGTTATTTGAAAACTTTAATTTGATGTGGGCTTGAGAGGTGGGCTAGTTACCCCCCCCCCCCCCCCATTTAATTTCCAATTGAATGAGCCCCTTTTGAAGTTTTCACGACAACTCCATCTATAAAAACCCTACATGCCCCCCAGGGCATAACTTACAACCTTTGTCCTGGGGGTTCTGGAGGGTTTTTCATCCTTAAATACATAATTTCCAGAAATTTCAACTACGTTGAACAAAACGGCTATTCCTAAACTTTGATTGAATGTGTTTGGGGAAATAGTGGGCGTGAGAGGGGGGTTAATTACTCTCCACTAGTTTTCGACTATTAAAAAGGGCAATTTCAACTGAGCCCCTTTTGAAATTCTACAACAACTTTCTATATAAACCTTATATGCCCCGAGGAGATAACTTACAACCCTTGCACTGAGGGCTCTGATGGTTTTTTTTATGCTGAAAGACCTAATTTCCGAAACTTTCAACTACGTTGACCAAGATGGATATGTCAAAATTTTGATTGGATGTATTTGGGGAAATAGTGGGCGTGAGATGGGGGTTAGCTGCCTTTCAATCACTTTCGACTATTAAAAGGGCACTAGTCCTTTCAATTTTCAATAGAATGAGCCCTTTTTTGAAGTTTCTACAACATCGCTTTCTATAAAAACCTTATATGCCCAAATGGCACAACCTTCAACCCTTTCCCTGAGGGCTGGGGGGGGGGGGGGTGGGTCGTCATCCTCAAAGATCTAATTTCCAGAACTTTCAACTACGTTGAACAAAATGGCTGTCTTTAAATTTTGATTAGCTGTGTTTGTGGAAAAGGTGGGCTTAACAGGGGGGCTAACTGCCCACCAATTACTTTCGAATATTAAAAAGGGCACTAGCCTTTTAAATTTCCAATTGAATGAGCCTTGTTTGAAGTTTCTGAGACAAAGCTTTCTATAAGAACCTTATATGCCCAATGGCATAACTTGCAACCCTAGCCCTAAAGGCTGTGGGGGAGTGTCCTTCTCAAAACATAATTTTTATCGGAAAATCAACTATGCTGAACAAAATGGTTATCTAAAAATTTTGTTTGGATGTGCTTGGGTAGAAGGTGGGCGTGAGAGGGGGGTTAGTTGCCGTCAAATCCCTTTCGACTATTAAAAAGGGCACTACACCTTTGAATTTCCAAAAGAATGAGCCCTTTTTCAAGTTTCTACGACAAAGATTCCAATAAAACTTAAATCCCCCAGGGCATAACTTATAACCCTTGCTCTGAGGACTGTTGAGGGAGTGTCCTGCTTAAATGTATCATTTCCTCAACTTTAAACTGCGTGGAACAAAAATGGCTATCCCAAAATTTTGATTGGATGTGTTTGGGGAAATGGTGGGAGTTGAAGGGGTGTTAGTTTCCTTCCAATCACTTTTGACTATTAAAAAGGACACTAGCCATTTCAATTTCCAATTGAATAAGCCCTTTTTGAAGTTTCTATGACAACGCGTTCTATAAAAACCTTATATACCCCAGGACATAACTTACAACCGTTGCCCAGAGGATTCTGGGAGGGGGGCTTCATCCTCAAAGATCTAATTTCCTGAACTTTCAACTACATTGAACAAAATGGTTATCTTAAAACTTTTATTGGATGTGTTTGGAAAATAGGTGGGCGTGATATGAGGGGTTAGTTGCCCTCCAATTACTTTCGACTATTAAAAGGGCACTAACCCTTTGAATTTGCAATCGAATGGGCCTTTTTGAAGTTTCTACGACAATGGTTTCTATAAAAACCTTATATGCCCCCATGTCATAATTTACAACCATTGCCCTGAGGGCTAGGGGGGGGGGGGTTCATTCTCGAAGACCTACTTTCTAGAATTTCCAACTACGTTGAACAAAATGGCTATCTAAAAATTTTGATTGGATGTGTTTGTGGAAAAGGTGTGCGTGAAAGGGGGGTTAGTTGCCCTCCAATCACTTTTGACTATTCAAAAGGGCAATAGCCGTTTGAATTTCCAATCGAATGAGCCTTTTTGGAAGTTTTTACGAAAACACTTTCTATAAAAACCTTATATGCCCCCAGGGAATAACTTAGAACCCTTGCCCTGAAGACTTTGGAGGGAGTGTCCTGCTCAAAAGTATAATTTCCTGAACTTTAAACTGCGTGGAACAAAATGATTATCTCAAAATTTTGATGGATGTGTTTTTGGAAATGGTGGGAGTGGAAGGGGTGCCAGTTGCCTTCCAATATCTTTCGACTATTAAAAAGGGCATAAGCCATTTAAATTTCAAATAGAATGAGCCTTTTTTGAAGTTTCTACGACAATACGTTCTATAAAAACCTTATATGCCCCCAGTACATAACTTATAGCCCTTACCCTATAGGCTCTGGGGGGTAAGGGGTGTAAACCTCAAAGACGTAATTACCAGAGCTTTCAACCACGTTGAATAAAATGGATATCTTAAAATTTTGAATGGGTGTGTTTCGACAAAAAAGGGGCGTGACAGGGGGGAGGGGCTAGTTGCCCTCCAATCACTTTTTACTATTAAAAATGGCACTAGCCCTTTGAATTTCCAATCGAACGAGCCTTTTTTGAAGTTTCTACGACAACTCTTTCTATAAAAACCTTATATGTCCCCAGGGCACAACTTACAACCCTTGCCCTGGAGGCAGTGGGGGAGTGTCCTCCTCAAAAATATAATTTTATCTGGAAATCAACTACGCTGAACAAAATTGCTCTATGAAAATTCTGATTGGATGTGTTACAGGAAATGGTGGGTGTGTAAGGGGTGTTAGGTGCCTTTCAATCACTTACGGCTATGAAAAAGGGCACAAGCCACTCCAATTTCCAATTGAATTAGCCCTTTTTGAAGTATCTACGACAAATTCATCGATACAAAGTGCCCTTGTCTAAAGGAAAAACAATATACAATATATAATGCATTGTACCTACATCGTAAAATTGAAGATTCACCCTAACATGCAGAAAATCCTGATTTGTTCGTAAATCTAGCCACCATGAACATACCAGATAACTTTTTCATTCAACCAATTTAATTTCAAATCAGTTTAATTTGCCATAATGGCTTCTAAATCGGGATTGCTTCTAAATATGGACATATTCTCACTGAGAAAGTTCTCTGGAATAATTGGCGTTGTGTTTTCTTTGGTTTTCCCCTTTACCACGCTCCAGTTGGTTGCCACTGGAGAATGAGCTTTGGTGTTCGGTCGTCTTTCATTCGTAAAACGTGTCCTAAGTATTTCCATCTTCAGGTCCTAATCATGTACCTGACTAGAGGTTGTCCAGTAATTTGGTGCATTGTCTGGTACGAGACATGTTGTGTCCTGTTTATGTACAGGATTCTTCGCAGACAAATATTCTCAAAGGCTTCCAGCATTAGTTTCCATACAGGATAACTGGGAGGCCATTACTTTGAAGACTCAAAGTCTTTTCCGGTTTGAGAATTTCTGTGGGCACCAAATCTTTTAAGACCGGTAAACGAACCAGTAGCCTGTCTGATACGAGTATAATAGCAAACGATATATTGGGAAACAATTTGGTTCCTCTTAATCGGGCATAAAAAGGCTAGGAAGGGGCTGATACTTTTTTTTGCGACACCTTCGTATTTTAATAAAAATTAAATTAGTGTCGTTAGTATGTCATTCTAGGATACCTCAAAACCTCCCATCCGCCCTATAGTAATCGATGGTGAGGAAGTGGAAGAAAAATTGAGTGTAAATAAAATTTAAGATTCACCCTAACCTAAAGAAAACCCTGATTTGTCCTTAAATCTAGCCTCCAAGAACATACCAGGTAAGTTTTTCATTCCATCAGATTATTTTCAAATCAGTTTAATTCGCTCCCTTTACTGATGTACAACATGTAGATCGAACTTGAATGAAGACGGCCTTACACAATTTCTCAATATCAAAGCTAAAGAATGAGAAAAAAAATCAATGAAATAGTCTGGGATTAAGGAAAAACAAACTAAAGAGAGATATCCTTACCTTGAAATAACTTTCGTTCCTAGTTCCAACAAGTCGATTTAGCATTGGGTTTATTGCAGGTGGTGCTCTTGGTGGGGGTTGCAAACGTTCCTCACTACTAGCTGCTGGTTGCACCAGAACTTGATTCCAATTTGAGTCTCTGTTGGCATTCGGATTTTCCCCAATAAAAATTTCAATACCAGAAGAATTCCTATTTTCAGAATTATCTGTCACATCTCCGTCTGAGTTGTTTCCGTTTTCACAGCCTGTAATATAAGTTTTTTTTTAAGTTGAAGAAAACCATTTTGTAAGCATCTTGCTTAAGCAATTCTAAGGACAATCATTGTTTCAACTTTCAGTAAAGAGCAAAAGCTATGCCATAGCAGAAAAAAAATTAAAAATACATGCTTTGAAAACAAAATTGTCAAGTGAGGATGAATTGCCATTTGAATTGGATTTAGGGATGGTAATGTCTTGAGCAAGCTCTCAAAGGGAATACGCCTTTTTGAACTTGATTCTTCAACCTTGGATTAATTCAGTGATTACAGAAGTTGTGCAATCGGATACTAGAATTTTTTAAACAATCAAAGTTTTGGCATTTTAAATTGAGAAAAATTGGATATTATTTGTGGATGGTGCTCTGGATGTTAGAGCGCGATGGATAACAATCAATAGGTCTCTACGGTCCATCGAGCCACCGACCAATAGGATAATTGCCACTGCCATCCATGGGCATGCCTAAATAAAGATAAGTTTCCTTTTGTCTCTATCTGATGCTAATTAAATTCTAATTCTATTGATTTCTTATATTTATTGTTACCGTCATGGATTCAGCTAATGCTGAAAATGGTGATATATTCCTCACCAAAAACATGACCGTCAGGTTCTATCTGTCACGAGGTTACTTATTTTTGATTGCAAAGAGAAGGAATCATTAACAAAGAAAACTAAGGTTGTTAATCATACGTTTGCAGAGCTAAAAATCATCCCAACGCTTACCAGCAGTTTCTAAGAAAAGGGCAAGATTCAGTAACAGACAGCCTACTCTCAGATCCCACTGTTGATCTACTTTGACTAATAGTGGCTACGGAGAATGAGCTTGCGGCTACAAAAGAAAATCCAACTAAAGAAATAGCGATAAAAATTAACGAAAAGCTGAAAAAATTGACTTAGACTGCAACTAATTTTAATGCTAAGTTTCCAGTTGAAACAATGGTTTTTGAAATCTATGATGCAGTACATGTTGAGTTTTATCCTAAATTTGACCTGATTGAAAACCATCTAAAAACATACATGCACATGATTGATTTGTTGCACAATCGCGTGAATCAGCTTGAGCTGAAGCTAGACGACATTGAGCAGGAAGGCAAAAAAGATTCCCTGTTGTTTAATTGTGTCAAGCAGATTCCATCACAGAGTGTGGGGGACACCTTAAAGCACGTATCAAAGGCAGCGCGCTAGTGCTGCCTAAGTAAAGAACGATGTGGCCACAATGTGTCGTTTTTTTTTGTGTTTTTTTTTTTCTCATACCCGGGCACTTCGTATTGAAGAAGTTGTCGTAGAAACTTCGAAAAGGGCTCATTCGATTGGAAATAGGAGTGGCTAGTGCCCTTTTTAATAGTTGAAAGTGATTGGATGGCAACTAGCCCCCCCCCCGCCTTCCCACGCCAATCATTCCTCCAAACACAACCAATCAAAATTTTGAGATAACCATTCTGTTCAGCGTAGTTGATATCCAGATAAAAAAATATGTTTTGAGGTGGACACTCCCTCACAACTCTCAAGGCAAGGGTTTTAAGTTATGCCTTGGGGGCATATAAGGTTTTTATAGAAGGTTGTGTCGTAGAAACTTCAAAACAGGCTCATTCGGTTGGAAATTCAAAGGGCTACTACCCCTTTTTAGTAGTCGAAAGTGACCGGAGGGCAACTAGCCACCCCCCAGACGCTCATCATTTCCCCAAACACGAAAACAACGCGTAAAAAAAAGAAAGAAACAGGGAACCAGGATAACAAAGAAAAAATTCGGGACTTATTTAGTAGCCAGGTAACACACGAGAAGAGCTGCATTTAAATCTCAAAGATTCTATATGAAAAATAGGTTTCCACTGCCTAGTGAGGTATTGATCACACTGTGAAAAACATTTAAACTTTGGTTTTTTGAGGTTAAAGGGGCAAAAAAGGTATATAGGATAGGTTACGTGTTTGATATATGCTATGATTTACCCCCACCCCACCTCTAATGTAAAAATATTTTGTTTCTAAACTATTAAATTTTTACCATACTTTGTTTTATTTCATTAGCATTAACTAAACTTCACTTCTTGCGTGTTGCCCAACTACTAAATAAGTAGCAAAGATCCAATTAACAAAATCAGGAACGTAAAATTTTAACCCTGCAGTTCTAATATTTTTTGATAAAATGTAACATTTTAAAATTTTAAAACGCAATCATCATTTTCATGCTTGCCTTATTGGACTTAATTCACTTAAAGAAAAAACCGTACTTAGCAAAATTAGAAGAAAACTGTAACGATCGAAAAATAATTCCACGCAACAGCATAAAGTTACGCTATAGCCGAAAAGGCTTACATACCAGCAGAGCAAAAATCAGGATGTCGAGGAGCTCCAGCAACCCGTAAGTTTCAGTGGGTTGCTTGCTGAAAGATGCTTTATCAAAAATAAATGACCATATTTTTGGTCACTTAGAAAGGTCACTAGAACTTTTAATTTCCGTTCTAATGAGTCTTATCACGGTATTTTTGGACCACTGGGTTGATACAATCGCCCCTGAAAAAAAAAACACATCCGTTATCTTCCTTCTGCCATAAAATACAAAATTTCACATTTTTGCAGATAGGAACTTGAAAGCTCTACAATAGGGTTCTCTGATACGCTGAATCTGATAGTACGATTTAAGATTAAGATTCTTGTCTTTTATGGGGCGTTTCTCCCTTTTTTCGAAGATAAGGCAAATATTCTCAGGCTCGTATCTTTTGACGGGTAAGACTAAATTTGATGAAATTTATATATTTGAACTCTGCATAAAAATTTGATTCTTTTATATATCTTTTGGTATTAAAAAATACGGTTTTTAGAGTTTTGTTACTATTGAGCCGGGTCGCTCCTTACTTGCAGTTCGGTACCACGATTTGTTTGAAACCAAAATTCAAAATGAAACTGTCCGCATCCTCTCTGCTTTCTCTCAAATAATGACACTTACAAATATATGTGCACAGACAACAGAGAAAACTTTTACGGGGGGGGGGACACAAAAGGGCTTATAACAAAGTGTAATTTTCTCATTTTTCTTAAGGGAAGGGTACTCCATCCCCAAAATCAGAAAAATTTCCAATCTTATATATTTTCCCAAATATGATTTTCAACGTGAGCGTGTGAATTTTAATCATAGCATTATCAATAAGCCATATTTCGGACAGAAAACAACGTTTTAAAAAAAAGAAAGAAACAGAGAACCAAGACAACAAAGACAAAATTCGGTACTTATTTAGTCGCCAGGTAACACAGGAGAAGAGCTGCATCGAAATCTCAAAGATTCTATATGAAAAATAGGTGTCCACTGCCTAGTGAGGTATTGCTCACTCTGTGAAAAAAATTTAAACTTCGGTTTTTTTAGGTTAAAGGGGCAAAAAAGGTGTATAGGTTAGGTTACGTATTTGATATATGCTATGCTTTACCCCCACCCCACCCCTAATGTACAAATATATTGTTTCTAAAACTATTACATTTTTACCATACTTTGTTTTATTTCATTAGCATTAACCAAATTTCACTTCTTGCGTGTTGCCCAGCTACTAAACAAGTACCAAACATCCAATTAAGAAAATCAGGAACGTAAAATTTTAACCTTGTAGTTCTAACATTTTTGATAAAAAGTAACATTTTAAAGGTTTAAAACGTAATCATCATTTTCATGCTTGCCATATTGGACTTAATTCACTCAAAGAAAAACCGTATTTAGCAACATTAGAAGGAAACCTGTAACGATCGAAAAATAATTCCACGTAACAGCAGAAAGTTGTGCAGTAGCTAAAAAGGTTTACTTACCAACGGATCTAATATCAGCATGTCGAGGAGCTTCAGTTTCAGGTAAAATGTCTACCGGACCAGCATCTCCTTCAGCAAACAACTCGTCAAAACTTATAAATGTTGAGCCTAGGAAGAGTCGCAAACTTTAGAATGAAATAAAAAGGCAATTTTTATTACAATTTAGAGTAGAAAAGCTCTTAGTATTAAAAAAATTATTTATTTTTAGCCATTTCGTAAGCAGGGAATAACAAAACTAATTTGTAAAGCTTACAAAGTTTTAAAAAAAAGTTCTACCATCTGCGGAGCTGTAGTACGAAGAACAAATCATTAAATAATACGCTGATTTTTATCAAAGGAGGTAATTACGGTAGAAATTTAACACATCTATGGAAATGACCATAACCCTTATCTTAAATTAATGGTTAAAGGCACCCCCTTAAAAATGGATACAACTAAATTTTAAAAAAAAACTTAAGAGAAAGGGTTAGAAATAACTATCACCTAAGACTGACACCAATATTATTATGCACAATGCTTAATTTCACAAACAGAGTCACAGAGAGACTCACCTCTTAGGGCCCAGGGTTAACTTCTAGGTGGGGATGTATGGAATAACAAATACTATACGTAAACAATTGGCAAATTTTATAATTTAAAGACCTTCACCCAGGGGCTGTGGGAAGGTCATGATATCCTCACAGTTATAGTTATTCGGCCTTTCAACAATGCTGAACGATATGGGTATCTAAAAATTTTTATCGGACGATTTTGAGAAAAAAGGAGTGTGGGAGGGAGCCTAGTTATCCTTCAGCTTTTTTGGTTACTTAAAAAGGCCACAAAAACTTTTAATTTTATTTACGAGCGTTTTTAATAGTAATAAATATACGTAACTTACGAATTAACTTATGTAACTACTACTGCTATTACTACTAACAACTCACCGCAGCACCAAGCCGACTGAGGCCAACACAGCTACGCACGCTCCTCCTCAACCCCAATCTATTCAAAGCCTCCCTTTTTACACCCGCCCACGAAGTTCCCATTTCCTTTAAATCTTTCTTTATGACGTCCTCTCACCCCAGACGGGGACGGCCTGCTTTCTGTTTAGCCCTAGATGGTTGGCCGAAAAGAAAAATCTTCGGCAATCTGTCATCCTTCATCTGCACAACGTGCCCTAGCCACCTCAATCTTTCTTTCATTATATACCTAGAGAGCGGTATTGAAACGCATTTTTCGTATAGCCTATTGTTTGAAATACGGTCAGTCAGCCGGGTACCCAGAACAATCCTTAAGCAATTTCTCTGGAAAACATTTAGCAAATCTTCATCCGCTTTTCGGAGCGTCCATGCTTCAGAGCCATATCTGACCACTGTCATCACTGTAGCTTCTAATATTCTAATCTTGGTTTGCAGACTTATCTTCCTATTCTTCCAGACTTTTTTAACTGTGAAAAAAACACCCTGAGCCTTGGCTATTCTATATTTATTGACTGCTCCCACCATCTTTACTAATAATACTACCAAGGTAAGTGAAGCTGCCCACCTGATCAATCTTTTCATTACCCAACGTCACTATTTAATCTTCACTTATTCCTAGCCTTAGTGACTTAGTCTTCCTAACATTAATTTTCAAACCAATTTTAGCACCCTGAACTCGCAAAACCTCTAAAACTTCATTCATTTTGCTCACACTTTCATCTAGGATGCTTAAATCATCAGCATAATCCAAGTCCAGGAGAATTTTTCTCCCCCCCATTTGATTCCGTGGTCTAGCATTGCCTTTCCTGTGCTCCTTAAAACAAAGCACATCAAAGTAATCCATATAAAAGGGGATAGAACACAACCCTGCTTAACTCCTGATTTAATACAAAACCAGCTGCTAACCTCATTTCCTACCTTAACCGCAGCAGTGTTATTCTCGTACATAGCACTAATCACTTTAATGTATTTGTATGGTATACCATGCAAGGATAAAACCTTTACTAAAGCTCTTCTATCAACATAATCGAACGCTTGCTCATAATCTATAAAAACTGAGGACCAAAGGTGTTTGGAAACTCAGGCACTTTTCAATTATTAGCCTAAGAGAGAAAATTTGGTTGACACATCCTCTACCTATTCAAAAACCGCACTGCTCTTCTCTTAAAACTTTGCCTACGGCATCTCTCAGTCTAAAAAGTATCATATTACTAAGTAATTTACTACTTACAGAGACCAGACTAATGCCTTGATAGCTACCACACTCACTTTTATCACCTTTCTTGTAAAGTGGCTTAATTAAGGTTTTCCTAAAATCGTTAGATACTTCCACTTTTTCAAAAATCATCTTCATAATCTTCAGTAGCTTATTTCTAACCTCAGAGCCACCATATTTAAGAAACTCATTTACCACCCTATCAGCACCTGAAGTCTTATTATTCTTTAATCCTTTTAGTACTGTTGATAAATTCACCTCACAAAACAATTCTTCCTTCACATCCAAGGTATCACAAATTTTTTCATTTTTTTCTATATTTTTTCCTGCAACTCTATCTCGGTTAAGCAAATCCTCAAAATGTTCGGCCCATCTCTCTTTAGTTTTTTCCTTATCGCTAATTGCGACCCCATTCCTATCTTTAACTGGGCCAAGTTCGGATTGACTACTCCCTCTCAATTTGTTAACGTGCCAGTTCAATATTTTACTATTATGCCGTCTATTATGCCGTCAACTTATGTAACGAACTTCTATATTACTATTTTTCTTTACGTACATGAGGGGATTCTCCCCCTCGCCAATACTTCGCTCTTTACGCTAAAGTCCAAATTTTGTTCCTATTCCTTAAGAATTATCCTTGAATCACAAAGGGTTTAATCAGAATAAATAGCTGTCATGAAAGTACTAAAAAAAAACTATAGCATAAGGAGTGAGGTATTGACGATGGGGAAAACCCCTTCATATACGTAATAATATCTATTTGTTATAAGTTTTAATGTTGCTTCTTACTTTCAGTTAAAAAACTTGTTTTTTAATTTAATTTCTGATCGTTTTTTTTAAATAATGCTTTGAAATCTAGTGCCCCCCTCATTGGAAACTCCCTTCCCCCATGAAAAATTCCTCCATTAAATGATCTTCATACGTAAACTTCTCCCCCGACCCCCCCTCACCACAAGAAACATCCCCTGAAAAAATCTTTATACTTCCCAATAACCAATGCTATATGCAAACAATGGCCAGAGTTCACATCTTGCAGCCCTTACCCTGATGACTGCAGGAATTAAGTCATCCCAAAGACATAGTTATTAGATTTGTTAACTAGGTTAATACAATAGGGTTACAATACGCTACATCTGATAGTACGATTTAAGATTAAGATTCTATGTCTTTTATGGGGCGTTTCCCCCTTTTTTCGAAAATAAGGCAAATATTCTCAGGCTCGTATCTTTTGACGGGTAAGACTAAATTTGATGAAATTTATATATTTGAACTCAGAATAAAAATTTGATCCTTTTATGTATCTTTTGGAATTAAAAGATACGGTTTTTAGAGTTTTGTTACTATTGAGCCGGGTCGCTCCTTACTTATAGTTCGGTACCACGAACTGTTTGAAACCAAAATTCAAAATGAAACTATTCGCATCCTCTCTGCTTTCTCTCAAATAATGACACTTACAAACATATGTGCACAGAACAGAGAAAATTTTTACGGGGGGGGGGGACACAAAAGGGCTTATAATGAAGTGTAATTTTCTCATTTTTTCCTGAGGGAAGGGTACACCATCCCAAAAATCAGAAGAATTTCCAATCCTATCCATTTTCCCAAATATGATTTTCAACGTGAGCGTGTGAATTTTAATCATAGCATTATCAATAAACCATATTTCGGACAGAAAACAACGTGTAAAAAAAAAAGAAACAGAGAACCAAGACAACAAAGACAAAATTCGGTACTTATTTAGTCGCCAGGTAACACACGAGAAAAGCTGCATTGAAATCTCAAAGATTCTATATGAAAAATAGGCTTCCTATGCCTAGTGAGGTATTGCTCACTCTGTGAAAAATATTTAAACTTGTTTTTTTTTTTTTTTAAAGGGTAAAAAAGATATATAGGGTAGATTACGTATTTGATATATGCTATGCTTTACCCCCACCCCACCCCTAATGTACAAATATATTGTTTCTAAACTATTACATTTTGCCATACTTTGTTTTATTTCATTAGCATTAACCAAATTTCACTTCTTGCGTGTTGCCCAGCTACTAAATGAGTACCAAACATCCAATTAACAAAATCAGGAACGTAAAATTTTAACCTTGTAGTTCTAATATTTTTTGATAAAAAGTAACATTTTAAAGTTTAAAACATAATCATCATTTTCATGCTTGCCCCATTGGACTTAATTCACTCAAAGAAAAACCGTACTTAGCAAAATTAGAAGAAAACTGTAACGATCGAAAAATAATTCCATGCAACAGCATAAAGTTACGCAGCAGCAGCCGAAAAGGCTTACGCAACAGCGGAGCGAAAATCAGGATGTCGAGGAGCTCCAAGAGCTCCAGCAACCCGTAAGTTAAGACGGGTTGCTTGCTGAAAGATGTGCTGGTCTGGCAGACCGAACCATTTGCGTGTTGCCCCTGCGTCACCAAGTCTATTAAGGAGTGAGAAAGCAGCTGAAAATGCTGCATCGACTGAGAGTGAGGGTCTCTTTGGACTGAAAATCATAGCATCAGAGAGAAATCTGAGTTACGAGGAGCCGAGGCGTTCCCGATGACTTGTGGATATTCCATATCTCTTCAATGATTACGAGAAAAAGGTCATTTGGCACATATAAGTTTATAGTCGTTCGGGGTTCCAGACGGGCCAAAAAAGGGTGTTGAATAAGGGAGTTTTGTCGGATTAGATAAAAATCAAAGTCCTATTTGTATGTGCTCATTATATTGCAAATTCACAATTGAAAAATCGTTAACTAAACGCAAAATTTTGATAGGTAAAAAGTCTTCTAAGCCCCTCCCCCCGCCCCCCCCCCCCCCCCCCCCCTCCAAAAAAAAAAGGTGGACATAGTATCATATTTCTCATAGTATCTCAATACCTTCCCAGAATACATTTCTGGTCCTCACACAAGAATTGCTATTTTTCTCTTAACCGAGTCCCCTTCCCTCCTGTATTCGTCCACTCACCTTCTTGACACAAGGCTAAGAACTTAGCCATGGAGGTAAGGCTCGAAATCTTAAATGAAAAAGAGAATTATTTGTTTGGGTTTGGATGACTTCTTGTGTTCGAGCTCTCTATTTCAAGTTTCAAGCCTAATTTACATTCCTTGCCCAGAGGGCTGTGGGGGGGTGGAATTCTTCAAAGGTATAATTACAAAAGCTGTGTAAATTTCGTATTCATGTTTCTAACGGCATGTTTCTTCAGCTCCCGGATGTTATTACTATGTATTACGTATAAACATACGTTTCCTAGCTGTCTTTGCATTCAAATTTTCCTATTGAAGAAAATAGGCTAATACCTATGTCAGCTGTTTATTCAAAATTACCTGAGTTCCCCCTTTTTTTAGTCGGCTCTTTATGTATAGTTTTCAGCTAGTTGCTCATATATTCTTCAAATATAATTCAATTTCTTAGAACGACAGTCCTGGATAAATCCACCAGAAAACACACTTTCAAATTATATTTTCAATGACAATTTATTTTAATCGTTTATGTATTTCTCGTGTTCCTTTAATCCCCCTTTATGTTCATTTAACATATTTGTATTTACACAAAATTATACCTCACTGTACTCAATTTCATTAAACGCAACCTGAATCAACTTGGTCTTTCCTAAGAAACTATTATTCTCCCTCCCACAGCCTCAACCCCAATGACAATAACGTAGACTAAAAATTTGCATGAAAACTAAGAAGAATTATATAGCAAGTCCTAAAAAATCATTTAGTTTTAATCTGAAGGCTAAGTGACGAATCGAAAATTAGGCAATTGAAACCTACTCCTTTTGGTACTTAGCCCCATCCCTGCAAAAAGATCTAACCCTGTTTTCCTTCAAACTTACCATCCATTTGACATTTTTATATATTTATGGTGTCCTAAGTAGTAAGGCCATATAAGATTGAAAACCTACATGCACTTTCACAAGCCTGAGGCATGGATATGCGTGTAGGTTTTCAAGTAATTTGGTTACCAGGGCCATTTGCCTATTACAATGAACGATACTTACCTTACCAGACGGGTTTTCTGAGAGGAACGAGATAACTTGATTGGTGATTAGGATTTGAATAAAAGGAATTGGATAATTTTAACAAGAATTTTTGAAAAAGGTAATTACTTCTTTAGTTTACGAGATTTGCGAATTTTTTGCGAAAAGATATTTGCGTAAAGGTATTGCGATGGTTAAGAATGCCTCATGGGTAATTAAAGAATGGGATGCTTGCATCAACAATACAAAGAATAAGCTCAGATACTTAATAGATTTGACGCTTACAAGAGACATTGTTAGAAAGTATTCAATAGCTTAATTGAAAAGTAACGATAGAATGACATTGTGACTTGACCTAGCTTTACCTCGCCGATGTGGTCTGTATAATACATAAGTAACGTTTGAAAAGTATTGTCAATTTAAAAAGAAGCAATCGGAGATAACGATTGGATAATTTTAACAAGAAATGACCGAAAAGTGTTTTGGAGGAGATGGAATGAATGTGTATTGTATAATACACAAGTGATGATTTGCACAGTGTTGTCAATTTTAAATAGTTTAGAAATAAAAAAAAATTAACAAGAAATGGCTGAAAAGTCTTTTGAGGGAGTTGAGTTGCATGAGGGTTCACTTGCACGAGGGTTCAGTTACATACGGATTCAGTTACACGGGGATTAGTTAAATGGGGTCGAGTAGCACGGAGGTTCAGTTGTACGGGGTTTCGGTTATACATGGGTTCAGTTACATGGGGGGTTCAGTTGCACGGGGGGTATCTGCTATAAAAAACACTTCATTCTAAACAAATACGAACATTTTGAAAAGCAGACAAAAAATTGGACACTATAATCAGAATTATTTAGCATTTGCAAAAAGGGGTAATTAGTGATTGGAAAATTTTTTAATGCTTTTACAATCGGAGATGTTTGATTAACCTTTGCAAAAAAAAGGGGTAATGGGATTTGCGAATTGGAGGTAATAATTTATTTTAGTAAAGTAATTATTTATTTTAGTAAAGTAATAATTTATTTTAGTAAAGTAATAATTTATTTTAGTAAAGTAATAATTTATTTTAGTAAAGTAATAATTTATTTTAGTAAAGTAATAATTTATTTTAGTAAAGTAATAATTTATTTTAGTAAAGTTATAATTTATTTTAGTAAAGTAATAATTTATTTTAGTAAAGTAATAATTTATTTTAGTAAAGTAATAATTTATTTTAGTAAAGTAATAATTTATTTTAGTAAAGTAATAATTTATTTTAGTAAAGTAATAATTTATTTTAGTAAAGTAATTATTTATTTTAGTAAAGTAATAATTTATTTTAGTAAAGTAATAATTTATTTTAGTAAAGTAATAATTTATTTTAGTAAAGTAATTATTTATTTTAGTAAAGTAATAATTTATTTTAGTATAGTAATAATTTATTTTAGTAAAGTAATAATTTATTTTAGTAAAGTAATAATTTATTTTAGTAAAGTAATAATTTATTTTAGTAAAGTAATAATTTATTTTAGTAAAGTAATTATTTATTTTAGTGACGTAATAATTTATTTTAGTAAAGTAATAATTTATTTTAGTAAAGTAATAATTTATTTTAGTAAAGTAATAATTTATTTTAGTAAAGTAATAATTTATTTTAGTAAAGTAATTATTTATTTTAGTAAAGTAATAGTTTATTTTACTAAAGTAATAAATTATTTTAGTAGTAAAGTAATAATTTATTTTAGTAAAGTAATAATTTATTTTAGTAAAGTAATAATTTATTTTAGTAAAGTAATAATTTATTTTAGTAAAGTAATAATTTATTTTAGTAAACTAATAATTATTTTAGTAAAGTAATAATTTATTTTAGTAAAGTAATTATTTATTTTAGTAGAGTAATTATTTATTTTAGTAAAGTAATAATTATTTTAGTAAAGTAATAATACCTTTTTGAACTTATATTGATAGAATGGATATTCAAAACTGTTTAAAAATCCAAATTGAAACTACATTATATACTAAAGAAACTGAATACATTAACATCTAAAACAAGAATTTTTATTCTTATCGGATTCAAAACGCCTAATATCTCAAGCATGCGCGACCCACTCAAGCATATGCAACTCAAATTTCATCTTTAAAAACGCTAAGATATCTATTCAAATAATTTAAAGCTTAGGATCAATTCCATTACCGTTATAAATTGCTGAAAACTAAGTTCCTAGCAGTATTATATTTAGCAAGGATCCTTTTAAACAAAAAGGCAAAATATGACTCTTCGATGTATTCATTATAATAATATAAAATATTTGAAACTTATACAAAAGGGATTCAGTTGCACGGGGGTTGAGTTAAAGGCTTTTGGACACTTTTTTACTTTGAAGAACACAGGGACACTATTGAGTCAAAAAAAGGCAAAAAAAAAAACACGCATTATACCCACTAATACCGGTTTTTAGAGTTTCGGTTACTATTGAACCGTGGTCACTAAAAAGGAAATTTTTGTGTTAAATCAGTAGTTTTTGTATCTTTTAAAAGAGCATTACAGGGTTTGAGAGACTCAGTTGCCCAATTCCGTGTGGTTTTCCTTTACTTAGTGATCATTAAAAACGAAATATTTGTGTTAAATCAGTAGTTTTTGCATCTTTTAAAAGAGCTTTACAGGGTTTGAGAGACTCAGTTGCCTAATTCCGTGTGGTTTTCCTTTACTTAGTGGTCATTAAAAACGAAATTTTTGTGTTAAATCAGTAGTTTTGCATCTTTTAAAAGAGCTTTACAGGGTTTGAGAGACTTAGTTGCTAATTCCGTGTGGTTTTCTTTACTTAGTGGTCATTAAAAACGAATTTTTGTGTTAAATAAGTGGTTTTTGCATCTTTTAAAGAGCTTTACAGGGTTTGAGAGACTCAGTTGCCTAATTCCGTGTGGTTTTCCTTTACTTAGTTCATTAAAAAACGAAATTTTTGTGTTAAATAAGTAGTTTTTGTATCTTTTAAAAGAGCTTTACAGGGTTTGAGAGACTCAGTTGCCTAATTCCGTGTGGTTTTCCTTACTTAGTGGTCATTAAAAACGAAATTGTTTTCCTTTACTTAGTGGTCATTAAAAACGGAATTTTGTGTTAAATAAGTAGTTTTTGCATCTTTTAAAAGAGCTTTACAGGGTTTGAGAGACTCAGTTTGAGGTCATTAAAAAACCTTAAAAAAATCAGTTTTTTGTATCTTTTAAAAGAGCTTCCGGTTTGAGAGGACTTTTTATTCTTTTTTCGTTTACTTAGTGTCATTAAAAACGAAATTTTTGTGTTAAATTAATCTTTTAAAAGTAGGGGTTTTCAGTTGTATCCGTGTTTTAAGTGGTCATTAAAAACGAAATTTTGTGTTAAATTGTGTTAAAGTTTTTTATCTTTTAAAAGAGGTACAGGGTTTGAGAGACTCAGTTGCCTAATTCCGTGTGGTTTTCCTTTACTTAGTGGTCATTAAAAACGAAGTTTTTGTTAAATCAGTAGTTTTTGTATCTTTTAAAAGAGCTTAAGGGTTTGAGAGACTCAGTTGCCAATTCCGTGTGGTTTTCCTTTACTTAGTGGTCATTAAAAACGGAAATTTTTGTGTTAAATAAGTAGTTTTTGCATCTTTTAAAAGAGCTTTACAGGGTTTGAGAGACTCAGTTGCCTAATTCCGTGTGGTTTTCCTTTACTTAGTGGTCATTAAAAACGAAATTTTTGTGTTAAATCAGTAGTTTTGTATCTTTGAAAAAGAGCTTTAAGGGGTTTGAGAGACTCAGTTGCTAATTCCGTGTGGTTTTCCTTTACTTAGTGGTCATTAAAAAACGAAATTTTTGTGTTAAATCAGTAGTTTTTATATCTTTTAAAAGAGCTTTAAAAGGTTTGAGAGACTCAGTGCCTAATTCCGTGTGGTTTTCCTTTTACTTAAAATTTTAAAAACGAAATTTTTGTGTTAAATAAGTAGTTTTTGCATCTTTTAAAAGAGCTTTACAGGGTTTGAGAGACTCAGTTGCCTAAATTCCGTGTGGTTTCCTTACTTTCATTAAAAACGAAATTTTTGTGTTAAATAAAGTAGTTTTTGTATTTTTAAAAGAGCTTTACAGAGAGGACTCAGTTGCAAATTCCGTGTGGTTTTCCTTTACTTAGTGGTCATTAAAAACGAAATTTTCGTGTTAAATTAGTTTTTTAATTTTTAAAAGAGTACAAGGAAACCACACGGAATTAGCTTTGATTTCAAAACACGTAACCTCGTTTAAATGAACCTTAAAAAAAAATGTTTTAATGAAATAAAGCTATGTGAGTCTCTCAAACCCGTAAAGCTCTTTTAAAAGATACAAAAACTACTTATTTAACACGAAAATTTCGTTTTTAATGACCACTAAGTAAAGGAAAACCACACGGAATTAGGCAACTGAGTCTCTCAAACCCTGTAAAGCTCTTTTAAAAGATACAAAAACTACTTATTTAACACGAAAATTTCGTTTTTTAATGACCACTAAGTAAAGGAAAACCCCACGGAATTAGGCAACTGAGTCTCTCAAACCCTTTAAAGCTCTTTTAAAAGATACAAAAACTACTTATTTAACACAAAAATTTCGTTTTTAATGACCACTAAGTAAAGGAAAACCACACAGAATTAGGCAACTGAGTCTCTCAAACCCTGTAAAGCTCTTTTAAAAGATGCAAAAAAACTACTTATTTAACACAAAAATTTCGTTTTTAATGACCACTAAGTAAAGGAAAACCACACGGAATTAGGCAAACTGAGTCTCTCAAACCCCTTAAAGCTCTTTTAAAAGATACAAAAACTACTGATTTAACACAAAAATTTCGTTTTTAATGACACTAAGTAAAGGAAAACCACACGGAATTAGGCAACTGAGTCTCTCAAACCCTGTAAAAGCTCTTTTAAAAGATAAAAAAAACTACTTATTTAACACAAAAATTTTTCGTTTTTAATGACACTAAGTAAAGGAAAACCACACGGAATTAGGCAACTGAGTCTCTCAAACCCTTAAAGCTCTTTTAAAAGATACAAAAACTACTGATTTAACACAAAAATTTCGTTTTAATGACCACTAAGTAAAGGAAAAACCACACGGAATTAGGCAACTGAGTCTCTCAAACCCTGTAAAGCTCTTTTAAAAGATAAAAAAACTACTTATTTAACACAAAAATTTCGTTTTTAATGACCACTAAGTAAAGGAAAACCACACGGAATTAGGCAACTGAGTCTCTCAAACCCCTTAAAGCTCTTTTAAAAGATACAAAAACTACTGATTTAACACAAAAATTTCGTTTTTAATGACCACTAAGTAAAGGAAAACCACACGGAATTAGGCAACTGAGTCTCTCAAACCCTGTAAAGCTCTTTTAAAAGATACAAAAAAACTTATTTAACACAAAAATTTCGTTTTTAATGACCACTAAGTAAAGGAAAACCACACGGAATTAGGCAACTGAGTCTCTCAAACCCCGTAAAGCTCTTTTAAAAGATACAAAAAACTACTTATTTAACACAAAAATTTCGTTTTTAATGACCACTAAGTAAAGGAAAACCACACGGAATTAGGCAACTGAGTCTCTCAAACCCTGTAAAGCTCTTTTAAAAGATGCAAAAAACTACTTATTTAACACAAAAATTTCGTTTTTAATGACCATTAAGTAAAGGAAAACCACACGGAATTAGGCAACTGAGTCTCTCAAACCCTTTAAAGCTCTTTTAAAAGATATAAAAACTACTGATTTAACACAAAAATTTCGTTTTTTAATGACCACTAAGTAAAGGAAAACCACACGGAATTAGGCAACTGAGTCTCTCAAACCCCTTAAAGCTCTTTTAAAAGATTCAAAGACTACTGATTTAATACAAAAATTTCGTTTTTAATGACCACTAAGTAAAGGAAAACCACACGGAATTAGGCAAACTGAGTCTCTCAAACCCTGTAAAGCTCTTTTAAAAGATACAAAAATTTAACACAAAAATTTCGTTTTAATGACCACTAAGTAAAGGAAAACCACACGGAATTAGGCAACTGAGTCTCTCAAACCCTGTAAAGCTCTTTTAAAAGATGCAAAAAACTACTTATTTAACACAAAAATTCGTTTTTAATGACCACTAAGTAAAGGAAAACCATTTCGTTTTTAATGACCACTAAGTAAAGGAAAACCACACGGAATTAGGCAACTGAGTCTCTCAAAACCTGTAAAGCTCTTTTAAAAGATACAAAAACTACTATTTAACACAAAAATTTCGTTTTTAATGACCACAAAGTAAAGGAAAACCACACGGAATTAGGCAACTGAGTCTCTCAAACCTGTAAAGCTCTTTTAAAAGATGCAAAAACTACTTATTTAACACAAAAATTCCGTTTTTAATGACAACTAAGTAAAGGAAAACCACACGGAATTAGGCAACTTGAGTCTCTCAAACCCTGTAAAGCTCTTTTAAAAGATGCAAAAAACTACTGATTTAACACAAAAATTTCGTTTTTAATGACCACTAAGTAAAGGAAAAACCACACGGAATTAGGCAACTGAGTCTCTCAAACCCTGTTAAAGCTCTTTTAAAAGATAAAAAAACTACTTATTTAACACAAAAATTTCGTTTTTAATTGACCACTAAGTAAAGGAAAACCACACGGAATTAGGCAACTGAGTCTCTCAAACTGAGTCTCTTTTTTAAAAGATACAAAAACCTTTAAAGCGTCTTTTAAACTAGATAGGAAAACCACACGGACTAAACCCTGTAAAGCTCTTTTAAAAGATACAAAAAACTACTTATTTAACACAAAAATTTCGTTTTTTAATGACCACTAAGTAAAAAACCACACGGAATAGGCAACTGAGTCTCTCAAAACCCGTAAAGCTCTTTTAAATACAAAAACTACTTATTTAACACAAAAATTCGTTTTTTAATGACCACTAAGTAAAGGAAAACCACACGGAATTAGGCAACTGAGTCTCTCAAACCCTGTTAAAGCTCTTTAAAAGATGCAAAAAACTACTTATTTAACACAAAAATTTTCGTTTTTAATGACCATAAGTAAAGGAAAAACCACACGGAATTAGGCAACTGAGTCTCTCAAACCCTGTAAAGCTCTTTTAAAAGATACAAAAAACTACTGATTTAACACAAAAATTTCGTTTTTAATGACCACTAAGTAAAGGAAAACCACACGGAATTAGGCAACTGAGTCTCTCAAACCCTTAAAGCTCTTTTAAAAGATTATCAAAGACTACTGATTTAATACAAAAATTTCGTTTTTAATGCCACTAAGTAAAGAAAAACCACACGGAATTAGGCAACTGAGTCTCTCAAACCCTGTAAAGCTCTTTTAAAGATACAAAAACTGACTTATTTAACACAAAAATTTCGTTTTTAATGACCACTAAGTAAAGGAAAACCACACGGAATTAGGCAACTGAGTCTCTCAAACCCTGTAAAGCTCTTTTAAAAGATGCAAAAAACTACTTATTTTAACACAAAAAATTCGTTTTTTTTAATGAACTAAGTAAAGGAAAACAATTTCGTTTTTAATGACCACTAAGTAAAGGAAAACACACGGAATTAGGCAACTGAGTCTCTCAAACCCTGTAAAGCTCTTTTAAAAGATACAAAAATACTTATTTAACACAAAAAATTTCGTTTTAATGACCACAAAGTAAAGGAAAACCACACGGAATTAGGCAAACTGAGTCTCTCAAACCCTTAAAGCCTCTTTTAAAAGATGCAAAAAACTACTTATTTAACACAAAAATTCCGTTTTTAATGACAACTAAGTAAAGGAAAACCACACGAATTAGGCAACTTGAGTCTCTCAAACCCTGTAAAGCTCTTTTAAAAAGATGCAAAAACTACTGATTTAACAAAAATTTCGTTTTTAATGACCACTAAGTAAAGGAAAACCACACGGAATTAGGCAATGAGTCTCTCAAACCCTGTAAATAAAGCTCTTTAAAAGATGCAAAAAAAACTACGATTTAACACAAAAATTTCGTTTTTAATGACCACTAGTAAGGAAAACCACACGGATTAGGCAACTTCTTCAAACCCTGTAATGCTCTTTTAAAGATACAAAAACTACTGATTTAACACAAAAATTTCGTTTTTAATGACCACGGTTCAATAGTAACCGAAACTCTAAAAACCGGAATTAGTGGGTATAATGCGTGTTTTTTTTTTTTTTGCCTTTATTGACTCAATAGTGTCCCTGTGTTCTTCAAAGTAAAAAAGTGTCCAAAAGCCTTTAACTCAACCCCCGTGCAACTGAATCCCTTTTGTATAAGTTTCAAATATTTTATATTATTATAATGAATACATCGAAGAGTCATATTTTGCCTTTTTGTTTAAAAGGATCCTTGCTAAATATAATACTGCTAGGAACTTAGTTTTCAGCAATTTATAACGGTAATGGAATTGATCCTAAGCTTTAAATTACTTGATCAGATATCTATTGATCCTAAGCTTTAAATTATTTGAAGATATCTTAGCGTTCTAAAGATGAAATTTGAGTTGCATATGCTTGAGTGGGTCGCACATGCTTGAGATATTAGGCCGTTTTGAATCCGATAAGAATAAAAATTCTTGTTTTAGATGTTAATGTATTCAGTTTCTTTAGTATATAATGTAGTTTCAATTTGGATTTTTAACACAGTTTTGAATTATCCATTCTATCAATATAAGTTCAAAAAGGTATTATAACTTTACTAAAATAATTATTATTACTTTACTAAAATAAATAATTACTCTACTAAAATAAATAATTACTTTACTAAAATAAATTATTACTTTACTAAAATAAATTATTAGTTTACTAAAATAAATTATTACTTTACTAAAATAAATATTACTTTACTAAAATAAATTATTACTTTAGTAAAATAAATTATTACTTTAGTAAAATAAACTATTACTTTACTAAAATAAATAATTACTTTACTAAAATAAATTAGTACTTTACTAAAATAAATTATTACTTTACTAAAATAAATTATTACTTTACTAAAATAAATTATTGCTTTACTAAAATAAAATTATTACTTTACTAAAATAAATTATTACTTTACTAAAATAAATTATTACTTTACTAAAAATAAATTATTACTTTACTAAAATAAATTATTACTTTACTAAAATAAATTATTACTTTACTAAAATAAATTATTACTATACTAAAATAAATTATTACTTTACTAAAATAAATTATTACTTTACTAAAATAAATTATTACTTTACTAAAATAAATAATTACTTTACTAAAATAAATTATTACTTATTAAAATAAATAATTACTTTACTAAAATAAATTATTACTTTACTAAAAAAATTATTACTTTACTAAAATAAATTATTACTTTACTAAAATAAATTATTACTTTACTAAAATAAATTATTACTTTACTAAAATAAATTATTACTTTACTAAAATAAATTATTACTTTACTAAAATAAATTATTACTTTACTAAAATAAATTATTACTATACTAAAAATAAATATTACTTTACTAAAATAAATTATTACTTTACTAAAATAAATTATTGCTTTACTAAAATAATTATTACTTTACTAAAATAAATTATTACTTTACTAAAATAAATTATTACTTTACTAAAATGAATAATTACTTTACTAAAATAAATTATTACTTTACTAAAATAAATAATGAAAGTTAACAATCTTTATTAACTTAAATTTAATTTCCATTTCAGGAAATACAAAATGACAGAAAGATGTGTCATTAGCCTCGCTGAAATACCTGGAATTCGGAGACAATTGAAGTCCTCTACAGTAGTGATAAACAAACTAACAGAAAGTGAGTTAAAGTCCTGTGCTCTGCTGGCATCAGGGCAAAAGCTGAAAAGAAAACTTAGAAACTTTGAGGCTACGGAAACGAAGTGGTCGGTTGAAAAAGGAAAGACAGGTGGTAATGAAGAAGACAGAAGCCCAGTAAAGAAGCTGAGGCTAAAAATAAGTTCCACAAGCGATACATCTTCAATGGCACATTCTAAAAACTGCATTCCAATATCGGATAAACCTCTTGAAACAGAAATCTTGCCAGATAATTCTACTTGTATAAGCGAAGTAGATTTGTCTAATATTTGTTCAATCAAAGTTTAGCATGAATGGGAAATTATATTTTTTATATACCCAAAAATATCGTAGGAATTTGCCAGTGAGAAATGGGCTTGAATTTGTTTACTTTTTAAGTTTCTTTTGGAAGATATTAAACTTTGTTAAGATTATTTGCTTATGGTTTCTTTTTTCAATTTGAAGTGTTTCTTTTAAAAGAATCTTTTCATAGGTGACGTTTTGCATCAAAAAACTCTTCTTAGGAAGTTTCCCGCAGTGTTTAGACAGCATTGAGCTGGTAAACAGTTAAAAGAGCAAGAAAAAAAGCTCATATCTTCAAAAATCTGCAACTTTGTATTTTTTGCCAGAAGAAAAATAGACGAATATAGAAGTTAGTTACGTAAGTTAATTTGTCAAGACATCCATTTAGCAAAAGAAAAGTAAAATTTTTATGCAAATAAAAGCTGCATTAACTAAAAAACGATCAGAAATTAAATAAAAAAAACAAGTTTTTTGAACTGAAAGTATGGAGCGACATTAAAACGAACAGAAATTATTCCCTATATGAAAGGGACTGCCCCCTCCTCAACGCCTTACTAAAATAATTTATTACTTTACTAAAATAAATTATTACTTTACTAAAATAAATTATTACTTTACTAAAATAATTTATTACTTTACTAAAATAAATTATTACTTTACTAAAATAAATTATTACTTTACTAAAATAAATATTTACTTTACTAAAATAAATTATTAGTTTACTAAAATAAATTATTACTTTACTAAAATAAATTATTACTTTACTAAAATAAATTATTACTTTACTAAAATGAATAATTACTTTACTAAAATAAATTATTACTTTACTAAAATAAATAATTACTCTACTAAAATAAATAATTACTTTGCTAAAATAAATTATTACTTTACTAAAATAAATTATTACTTTACTAAAATAAATTATTACTTTACTAAAATAAATTATTACTTTACTAAAATAAATTATTACTTTACTAAAATAAATTATTACTTTACTAAAATAAATTATTACTTTACTAAAATAAAATAATTACTTTACTAAAATAAATTATTACCTCCAATTCGCAAATCCCATTACCCCTTTTTTTTGCAAAGGTTAATCAAACATCTCCGATTGTAAAAGCATTAAAAAATTTTCCAATCACTAATTACCCCTTTTTGCAAATGCTAAATAATTCTGATTATAGTGTCCAATTTTTTGTCTGCTTTTCAAAATGTTCGTATTTGTTTAGAATGAAGTGTTTTTTTAGCAGATACCCCCCGTGCAACTGAACCCCCCATGTAATTGAACCCATGTATAACCGAAACCCCGTACAACTGAACCTCCGTGCTACTCGACCCCATTTAACTAATCCCCGTGTAACTGAATCCGTATGTAACTGAACCCTCGTGCAAGTGAACCCTCGTGCAACTCAACTCCCTCAAAACACTTTTCAGCCATTTCTTGTTAATTTTTTTTATTTAAAATTGACAACACTGTGCAAATCATCACTTGTGTATTATACAATACACATTCATTCCATCTCCTCCAAAAACACTTTTCGGTCATTTCTTGTTAAAATTATCCAATCGTTATCTCCGATTGCTTCTTTTTAAATTGACAATACTTTTCAAACGTTACTTATGTATTATACAGACCACATCGGCGAGGTAAAGCTAGGTCAAGTCACAATGTCATTCTATCGTTACTTTTCAATTAAGCTATTGAATACTTTCTAACAATGTCTCTTGTAAGCGTCAAATCTATTAAGTATCTGAGCTTATTCTTTGTATTGTTGATGCAAGCATCGCATTCTTTAATTACCCATGAGGCATTCTTAACCATCGCAATACCTTTACGCAAATATCTTTTCGCAAAAAAATTCGCAAATCTCGTAAACTAAAGAAGTAATTACCTTTTTCAAAAATTCTTGTTAAAATTATCCAATTCCTTTTATTCAAATCCTAATCACCAATCAAGTTATGCTCGTTCCTCTCAGAAAACCCGTCTGGTAAGGTAAGTATCGTTCATTGTAATAGGCAAATGGCCCTGGTAACCCATTTACTTGAAAACCTACACGCATATCCATGCCTCAGGCTTGTGAAAGTGCATGTAGGTTTTCAATCTTATATGGCCTTACTACTGTCCTAGCTAATCCCCCACTCTATTTTTCAAACATAACTGAAAATCTTAGAACGGCTGTTACCCGTAAACCCAGAGAAGAAAATGGTTTTGAATTTGACTCTCAACAAAACTCTCCAAGTTGTTTATGTGTTTAAAGTGTCGAAGAAATTCCCCTTTCCCCCACCCCAAGAATTACTTTCAAATGAACCTTCATTAATTTTTCATAGTTGCTTGTACATTAACACTTTTCTGGCTAATGTCCCTCCCGGATGATTCCCTCCCTAGACGGTTACCGCTCGAAAAATTATCCCTGCGTATTAAATTTTAGTCATTTGATAAAAAATACAGTTCAGTCAAAATTCCTTCTCTTCTACATTTTTTTTCTTCCGTCGAGATATGATCCATTCTTAAAAAGAAGCGTGCTGTCACTCAATAATTAGCAAATGTCAAATTTTGTTACTTGACAACCCCCAAATTCTTGATTGATATGATAACTAAGCCCCCTGAATAGGTCCTTTGAAAAATTTACAGACAAGAGAGCCTGAAAATCTAGCAATAGACAACTACATCCCCACAAGAATTCTGGTATATCCCCCTATCCCCGTGTATAGTTTCCATTTGAAAGTTTATTCCCAAGACACTTCCCTCACCACAGAAAGTTCTTCCCTTGGAAAATCCCACTGCAAAAAATCCCCCTCTCCCTTAAATAAATTTGCTCTCCCCAAAAAATATTTTTTTTTCTTCTCAATAACAAATACTATATGTAAACACTAGACAAATTTCACAACTTACAACCTTTTACTCCAGGAACCTTCAGGGTCGTGTCATCTCCAAAAGTATAATACTAGACCTTTCAACTATGCTGATCAAAATCGCTATCTCAAAATTTATTGGGATGGCTTTGGGAAAAAAGAAGCATGGGATAAAGAGGGGGAATCTAGTTGCCCTCCAATCGTTATGATCACGAAATGGGGAACTAGAATGTAATTTCCATTTTAACTAGCCCTCTACTGATCTTATATGACCATTGGCTCGATACTATCTCCCCGACAGAGAAAGAAAAAACACGCGCACGCAGAGACACAAAAAACGGACAAATAAATACGCATCCGTGATCCTTCTTCTGGGAAAAATTACAAAATTCTATTTCTTCGTAGATGGAAGCTAGAAAACCCTTACAGTATGGTTCTCTGATATGCCCAGTCTGATCGTGTGATTTTTAATAAGGTGTATTGAATTTTTAGGGGCGTTTCCACTTTTTCTAAAAAAATCCTTCAAATTCTCTCAGGCTCGTAGATTTTGGTGGATACATGAATCTTGATAAATTTTATACATCTTGAGTCGGCATAAAAGCCAATTCATTTGATGTATCTATTGCTATAAAATTCCGTTTTTTAGAATTTCGGTTGCAGTTTTGCCGAGTTACTCCTTACTTACAGTTTGTTACCACAAACTATTTGATTATAAACAAATCAGGCTTGGAATCCACTCTCAGAAAGGATATTAGTGGTAGGCATGGATATTAATTTTATGACAACCACGGATTGGTATTTCTTTGACCCATATTAAAAGACTTCCATGAACTGAGTGTATCAGTTTTTCTTGGAACTAAAGACTCCCTGCGGAAAATCTAGAACCGTGACAGATACAACTGCGGACGAAGTTTGCCTGACATTGAACAGTGAAACTTCGTCGTGTGATCCCCACAAACTGGCTTGATTCTGTAGTGGCTGAAATCACAGGGACTGTCACGTCACTTGCATCTATTGATACAGATTTCAGAAAGGTTTGACTCACGTCTCTTTCTATTTTATTCTCAACTTGGAGAAGATCGCCAGGGGTAATATTCAATTTCTAGAAACACTGAATGATGTATATGGCAATTTTGAAGAGTGTAATCTGACCAAGGCCTATAAGCCTAGGAGGTACTTTATCTAGCCAAGCCTTTTGGAGGTTCTCAGCAACATTTGAGAGCCCACCCTAACTAACTGTAGTTTCAGAACGGGTTCTGCCATCTTATGGATACAGCTTAGTATGCTGCGTATCAGTATATACGACTCAGTATATTGAATAGATTATTCTTCTTTCTCTGCCATTTGCGAAACACTTTTCTATGTTGGATGTTTTCTATTGGATGTTCACCGCTGGATGCCAGAGAAAACCAAAATAATATCGTTTCCGATATCAATATTTACGTTTCGACATTCATTATCGATATTCGGTGCAATATATCGATATATTGATATTAATATCCAATATAATACAAAATTAATCTCTGGTATTCACACAGAGACCCATCAAAGCTGCAAATCATAGGCAGCGCAATAGCCCTGCCTAAGTAAAGAACGTTGTTGGCACAATGTATCATATATTTTTCTTTTAGACCAGGGCACTTCGTATCGAACGAGCTGTCGTAGAAACTTGCACTATATATATATATATATATATATATATATATATATATATATATATATATATATATATATATATATATATATATATATATATATATATATATACATATATATATATATATATATATATATATATATGTATATATATATATATATATATATATATATATATATATATATATATATATATATATATATATATATATATATATATATATATATATATATATATTTATATATTTATATATATATATATATATTTATATATATTTATATATATATATTATATATATATATATATATATATATATATATATATATATATATATATATATATATATATATATATATATATATATATATATATATATATATATATATATATATATATATATATATATATATATATATATATATATATATATATATATATATATATATATATATATATATATATATATATATATATATATATATACATAAGTAAAGACTGATACAGAAATTCTTAGGTATATAATCTAATATCAGTTTACGGAATGCTTGTAATTCTGCTAAGTTGTGGCTTTTTATCTGGCGGGAACCCAGTTCACCGCCTGATGGTTGACTGAATAAGATTCAGATTCTTACGAAACGACGATTTGCAAAGGAGCTTTCTTTGCATCGTGGTTCTTTAATTGCGGCTAATTCTGAAGCGGTTCGTTCGAATCTGAATGAGCTTTGGTTGGTATTAGCTAAGGATTCCCGCGAAGACCCCCCTTTGCAAATTCCTCTACTATCATGAATTGAACATGACCCAAATGAATTTTCGCCACCAGACCCACAGCTTCAAGATGGTTTCAAAACTCGTCTTGATGATTTTTTTTTCGCGTGCAAAAAGTCCCGGTTTTACTATTAAGAGGGTTATGATATATTCGGCTGTTAAAAAGCTGAAGAAAAAGAAATTGCGTGGGTTTGATCAGATTTCGGCTCATCATTTATTTTTGTGCAGTGATTTATTTTTTGAGCACCTTGTTGTACTTTTTCAAATCATTTTTAACCTAGGAATGGTACCTGATTCTTTTTGTATAGGTTCCCTGACGCCAATGTTGAAAAAGGGTAAAGCATAGTCAGAGTGCTCTTGATACAGCCTGATTACCGTTGCAACGGAATTTTGCTAGCTTTTTGAGTTGTTGATTTTAGATGAGTTACAATCAAAGTGCACTGTTCAGGACCACCAGTTTGGCTTTCAAACTGGCCTTGGATGCGGACATGCGCTTAGTGCTCTTATTTTGGGTCTAATTGATGCAAAAAAACTGTGGTGAAATCCTACCGCTAGCATCCCATGACGTTAGACGTTCTTCCGATTCGTTAATACATGAAGCTATAATACTTGATATGGGTCTTAGATGTGTTGATCCTGGATTTTCGGCGTCACTGTATGATATGTATGTTCATTCAAAAGCTGAGCTTTTGCTTCCTGCGACCGACGGCGCAAGACAGATCCCCATTCATTGACTGTGCGATTGAGTTGTCACCACGTGGAAACCCTATGTTGCCAGTAAAAAAAAAAAGTAAGGCAGGTTGCTATTACTTCACCGACTGTATTTAACAATAGCATTGTTAAACCTCAGTCTAATCCCTCACTACATGTAATCTTCTTCGGATCGACGTCTACCTGATTGGTTACGCAGATGAGGTCTTTAATCTAAGTCGTTTTCTGCACGGCCTGGAAGATAATTTTTTGCAACTCCAGGGCGCGTATCATAAAATAGGCCTCCAGTTTAATGCTGATAAATCTTCTGTGTTGTTATTTAATTGAAATGAAAGTGAGCACGTACCAGATCGATTAGGTAAAGCCAAAGTTGAGCTAGATATATATATATATATATATATATATATATATATATATATATATATATATATATATATATATATATATATATATATATATATATATATATATATATATATATATATATATATATATATATATATATATATATATATATATATATATATATATATATATATATATATATATATATATATATATATATATATATATATATATATATATATATATATATATATATATATATATATGGTGCTATGGTAACTTGGTGCTTTGGTGAGTTGTTAGCAGTAGCGTATAAATATACATATATATATAATATACATATATATATATATATATATATATATATATATATATATATATATATATATATATATATATATATATATATATATATATATATATATATATATATATATATATATATATATGAAATAATTCCTCATCATTTTGCCTTAATATAAAAAAAAAGTTTACTCTGGGTTCATGCACGCAGCTGTTCATGCACACTGTTCATGCACGCAAGAAATTACCGTTCATGCAAACATTAAATTACTGTTCATGAAACTGTTCATACACGCAAGAAATTAAAGATTTGAACCTGTTTATAATTTACCTTTGCCAAATGATATTGCTATATACATATAGCACTAGGAACGATAAAATTCAGCATCTAATTTCATCAGAAAAAATTCTATGGCCACACAATAAACTACTGAAGGTAGAAATGAGCTTAATAAAATTTGAGAACAGTTTCTTTATCATCCCAAGTCGGACATTTTTTCCCTTAATCCCATTTCATGGCGCAATTGTATAATAACTTGATTTTGTTCAATGGTTTCTTTTTAAGATATATTTGAAAATATATCTTATGCTTTATCTTAAAGCAGCTAAAGGGCTTGATAGACACATGTTATATATCTTATGTGTCTTATAAAATGTATTTATGCCTTAGTATATCTTATGCCTTATGTCAAAGCAGCTAAAGGAATGGACCGATGTGGCTTTTCAAGCAGTTAGTGGTAACGAACTGTAAGTAAGGAGCGACCCGGCTCAATAGTAACCGAAGCTCTAAAAAACAAAACTTTGATACCAATAGATGCATCAAAAGAATCAGATTTTTATGCTGATTTCAAATACATAGGTTTCATAGAGTATAGTTTTACCCATCAAAAGTGATGCGCCTGAGAAAATTTGCCTTATTTTCTAAAAAAGGGGGAAACATCCCCCAAAAGTCATAGAACTTTAATGAAAATCACACCATCAGATTCAGTGTATTAGAGAACCCTACTATTAAAGTTTGAAGCTCATATCTGTAAATATGTGGAATTTTATATTTTTTGCCAGAAGAAAGATCACGGATGCGTGTTTATCTGTGTTTTTTTTTTTACTAGGGGTGATCATATCGACCCAGTGGTCCTAGAATATTGTAGGAGGGCTCGTTCGAACTGAAATTAAAAGTTCTATTGCCCTTTTTAAGTGACCCAAAAAATGGAGGCCAACTAGGCCCCCTCGCACGCACCTAATTTTTCTCCCAAAGTCACCCGATCAAATTTCGAAACAGCCTTTTTGTTCAGCATGGTCGAAAAATACAATAACTATGTCTTTGAGGATGACTTAATCCCCCACAGTCCCGGGGGAAGTTCTACAGGCTATGAACTTTGCTCAATGTTTACATATAGAATTGGTTATTTGGAAGTATACAGAAGTTTTCAGGGGAGATTTTTTCTAGTAGTTGGTAGGGGTTGGGAGCTAAAGGGAAGGATCTTTCCACGGAGGAAGTTTTCATGGGGAAAGGACATTGCTATGAAGGAGGTGCTTGATTTCCCAGTATTATTTAAAAAGGATCAGAAATCAAAAAAAAAAAATCAACTGGAAGTAACGAGCAACATCAAAACTTAAAACGAACCGAAATTATTACGTATATTATTGGGTTCACCCCCTAGTCATTACCTCACTCTTTACGCTAAAGTTTTTTTTTTACTTTCATCAGAGCTATTTATTCTAATTAACGGCCCTTGTGATTTAGGGGTTATTCTTAAAGAATTGGAACGAAATTTGAGCTATAGCGTAAAGAGCGAGATTTTGACTAAGGGGCGAAATCCCTAATATACGTATTACG
Organism: Artemia sinica; assembly: GCA_027921565.1. Lineage (NCBI taxonomy): Eukaryota > Metazoa > Arthropoda > Branchiopoda > Anostraca > Artemiidae > Artemia > Artemia sinica. Next base: position 17,499,387 of record CM051273.1, read on the forward strand.
AATATACAAATATATAAAAGTGTTTTATTGTTCTAAAAAATATATTTGTGAGAAAGAGTCAAAATTTAGCGTAAGGAGCAAGGCGTTGAGAAGGGGGTATCCCCTTTCATACAGGGGTTTTTTTTTTATTTAATTTCTGAACGTTTTTCAATTCATGCAGCTTTTATCTTGGCTCACTGAACATGAATAATTAAAGCAAAATTTGCGTATTAATTGATTTATTTTGGCTAAATTGCTTTGTCGAAATTCCGTAAGGGGGAGGGTCACTGCTTTCTGCCTTGGAGTCCTCCTCTTAAGATATATTTTAGACAATATTCTAAATAAAGACAACACTGGATATCTAAAGGGGAAATGCAATTATGAGTAAATCAGAACAAAACAAGAAGAAAAGATGTACGTACTATGATCAGCTTCAGCATGGTGTTTTCTCCACCATAATAGAATGAATACACCAGCATCAGCAGCAACTCCAGCAGCAACTGCCCATCCAAGACATACCAAGACAAACCAAGTAGTTGTATGTTCCTAAAGAAGAACTAAATTTAACTATTTACTAAATTTATATAATAAATTTTAAAATCTAAATTATATAAAAAAACTATATATACATATATATATATATATATATATATATAATATATATATATATATATATATATATATATATATATATATATATATATATATATATATATATATATATATATATATATATATATATATATATATATATATATATATATATATATATATATATATTTATATATATACTCATATTTGTTTGTTCACTTTTATTTGGCGTACCAAGCTTAAATCACTGTTCCCCAAAAAGGATGGGAAGGGTTCATCAAGGAGGGTTGTAGAAAGTTAAAACTTCTCAGAAGGTGATAAAGACTAAAGCAGTCAATATACTTGGGTGAAAAGGAAGAATGCAACGCTGTGTTGGCCTTTAAAGCTTGGTTCAGAAGTAAGTTGTTACTAGTAGTTACAGTATTTTTTCTTGTTTTTAATTTTAGCTGATATAAATCGTATTACAAAAATACTCTAATTGTTTATTTTTATTACATTTATTTTAGACGAATACTTCTTTTAAAGAGTCTTGATAACAAAAATGTATTTTTAAAAAATCATTTTTTTACACAAAATTTTTTAAATAGACGGCCACAGTTGCTGGATTAATCCCATCAGCTGTAAATCATAATTGCGTTGAGTTTCATGACCTAAAACGAGGACCAGCATATTCCCCCAACATAAGACTCTGCCATGGAAAAGTTTCCCCGCAGAAGCCCCCCCTAAGTTCCCCAAATCTTCTTGCGGAATTTTTCTCCAAATAAAATATAGAGCATCCAAAGAGAAACTAAGACAAATAAAAAGAACAAAGAAAAACATTTGTGCAATAAAAAACATATAGAAAGTGTGGTTGGTCATTGCGCAAATAAGAGATGGTTGGCAGATGTCTATTAAAGTGCATTCCTTTGCCCAAATTGTATAATCTTCATTAGTCCTCAGATGAATAAAGGCAGGAGAATAAAAAGCCTCTAGGAATTAGCCTCTTGTCTCCCACTATTTAGACTTAGTCTGAATAAGGGAATTGCAGGGTGATACCTCCTTTCTTATTACAAAAATTTGTTTGCGACGTTAGGTTAAAGCTTCATCTAACTAAAATAATTCACTTCCAATGTCTTTGGATTACAAACAATGATTTCTGTATATAACAGATTCTAGTGTCCATTTTACAAGCCGAATAATTTACAATTTACACTAGAATTTATCTAGTGTCCATTTTACAAGGTTCTGGAGGTAAAAACAGCCTTCCTCTTGTTTTGTTTTTTTTTGCTATTTGACCCTTTTCTAACCGATATCATATTAAATCAAACTTTTGAAATATCTCTCTTGTTGCTAAAATATAAATGTGTCATAATTTTTCCTTCGGGGTTGGTATTAACCCTTCACCTTCTGTGTTAGCCTTCATCTTAACCTGCAATGTTAACTCAACCCCATAGAGCATGAAAAGAGAATTTAGCTGCTGCAAAAACGTAATAATAAATAATATATGACATTCTAAACCATATATTCTGTCTATATTTAGAATATTGATCCGTTATTTAAAAAAAACATATTTTGTCATTGTTTATTTCTCAAAATTCTCTTTGACTACTAAATTTTACATTTTAGGGGGTTCTGTTGGGATGGCTTAAGGCTAATGTAGCTGTTTCATTGGGACAGCCTTCCAGATGACAACATCACAGCCCAAAAACTGGAATAGTAGCGAGAGGTTGAGGAGGGGACAGCCTTTTTCATATACGGAATAATTTCTGTTCGTTTTAAGTTTTAAAATCGTTCCTTACTTTCAGTTAAAAAAACTTGTTTTTTTTTAAATTTAATAATAATAAAAAAACCTACGCCTTCAGAGGTAATTATGCAGGGGATTGACATTTGTCAAATCAGCAGGCAAAGGACAAGCTTGGAGGAGATATCAAATCCTGTCTTGAAATGGCAGAAAGTTGTCGATAATTTGGAAAGGAAGTGCACGACAAGAGAATAAGTAATAAAATGGTTCTAGGTGTTTACCCCCATCCCCCGGGGAAAATGCCCACCGGAAAATACCCCTGTGGAAAATAAGGCTTTCCAATTTTGAGAATTTTATTCGAGTTTTGTTTTTTTAATTTCCGTAAGGGAAAGGAATTTTGGTACTTATATATTATACGCCACTCACTCAAGTTTACCCTGTGTAAAACTCTGTGTTTCTTCGTTAGTTTCTTTCAGCTTAGTGCGAGACAAGAGACAAGTGACAGATTAAAAGGTAAACAGGACTAAAAGGTAGCTAGGTTAGGCTAGGTTACGCATTGGTACTTTCCAATTAGCGGGTACCCACGCGATAATACGAAGATCAGATAAAAACCTGTTTGTCTGCAAAGATAAGCAGGGTTGCCACCGGTGACACTTTAGTGTCACTTTTGACACTTTTTTTTAAAAATGGCACTTTTTGGGACACCTGACACTATTAGGACACTTTTTAGCAAAAGTGGCACTTTTTTTGCTTAGTAGCACTATTTTACAAAAAAAAGAATTTTTTCAGACAAAAAACCGGAAGGAAAACTGTCAATGTAGATGTACATCGATATTCTTTTTCTGTCAGTTAAGATTCTTATCTTAACTCCGCGCTCGGCAATTATTGGATGCAAGAATCTTTCTGTGCCGTGAAAAACATAAACGTGTTTATCTCTATCTGTGTGTGATAATTTTTTATATTCTTATTCTTGTCACTGATTAGCGAAGATCATCCAATGATCTTCGGTACGAAATACTTGGCAATGAAGAGGACAGAGATAGACATTTAACTGCAATGTGGTGGAGAAAGCCTTCAGATGTTTTCAGTTGTTTAGTTCAACTATTTTCTGTTGTTGCAATAATTTGTAGGCTCATAGACGATAAGTCAGTCAAGCAGTTTGCAATTCTTGAGTGGGTCCGAATTCAATTTTTGTGTTTTATTAGTTGAGGGTTGACTACAATTCAAAAAGAAGAAAAGAGCAAGAAAAGCTAAGAGTGTATTTTTGCGCCACTATGTTAATAGCTGTTACTATGTTAACCAGTCACTGGGCCAGCCTGCATAACTTTGCGCATCTTTTCATCGATTTCCGTGACTGGAGCTCTTGAAGCCCAGTGACTGAAAAGCTCACTGGTGACATTACATAACGACTCAGCAACGCAAAAACATCCACTGAGCTCACTGGTGTCCCACAAGAATATCTAGTGACCTCTTCAGTGACTGGGCCAGTGACGCAAAAATGCGCTCTAAGATTTCCGTTCACACTTTTCATATTTTTTCTTTGAATTCTTGGCAATGGAAAAATGAATATTCATGCATAAGCATCATTCTAAAAAAAAATCGATACCAAAACTTCCGTTATCTTTAATCCTATGCAATCATTAGCAAAATCACAATCTAATTTCACTTTTTTTTCTTACTTTAATTTATGTTACATCATTACATAAATTGAATTTGGACGCACTTCCTCATTTTAGTTATTTTATTCCCACTAATATTTTATTGTAAATGTGCTTTCACGCTAATACACTAAATGCTCGTTTTTTTATTATAAAGGTGCTTTCATATTGATACTTAAAATGCTAGTTGACTGTTCCTATGCCCTAGTCCCAGGACACTTCTTAAAGAATAATTTACTGGGAGTGGCGAGAGTTTTAGTGAAACTTATTCTATTCAGGTTGTGATAAATAGATTAGATGATATAGCTGTCTTATTGTTTTTTTTCACTAGTTTTTGCCAAATAAATTATTTGAAAGAGTTAGTGTCTGAACCACTATTAGTTGTGTTTATCATAGGGTCATCAATAGCTACGATCTATGTTCGTGGCATTCTCTTCAGCATTTTCGAAGAAAAAAAGTTTCAAGCGCCTGAATGCACTGTAGTAATCCAGATAGTCCATTTTATGGAAAAACTGGATGAAAAACCTGGATACCAAATCACACTGTAAAAATGCAAATGGTCTTCAATACACAAATAACACAATAGCCTTTAGAAGGCTTACAGTTAGGAGGGGTGTGTATAGTAATTCCTGTGTATAGTAATTTCTGCTCGTTTCAAGTTTTACTTGAGTGTTCATTATAAATTTTACTCGTTTTAGGATTTAATTATACATTTATATCAGCAGCTGTTACCTTAATGTTTGTTGTAATTATTTATTTCAATTCCTGTTCGTTTTGGGTTTCAATTATTATTTTACAATAATTTCCGATCGTTTTAAGTATTATAGGGCTTCATTTCTGGTCGTCTCAAGTTTTAATATGGCTCTTCAATTTATTTGAAAACTTTTTCCATAAAGATTTTTTTAATTAATCGCAAAATATTGGCGAAATACATAACGTAAAATATCCTAGGGCGTTCGTTTTTACATTTTTATTTCTTTTAATTCTTTTTCTTCGTGTTTTGGGGGGTTCGAGCTATCTGGGCATAAGAAGTGCTAACACTTACTTCCCGTGGACGTGGTTTGGTATCGAAATTTATAGTACATGAATTACTTGATAAAAGTTCAACCTTTGTTATCAAGAACACGTCCAGTACGCACACATCAGAAGGTTTTCCGCCCGAACTACCTTTAAGGGCATATTTCTTTTTACATTTAATTTGAATAACACGGGGTTAAACTCCAAGTAAGAGCTATGAAAATCTAAATAGGACAGAGCTGCTCATTCGGAATAAGCAAGCAATAGCTTATTAACCCTGGAATACTGTCGCTTCGTAAATTTTACGACCACCAAACCGTTTTTTCGAGATTCCCATGTAGACGGTATCACATAACAAGACGTGACTTGATGTAAATTCCTTTTTCGAGACGCCAGTTATTGGGCAAGTTCAGACTTGAACGGATCCCTGCTCGTGACCGAGATAACGAGGGTGAGTAGTAAATTTTACGAAGCGACAGTAAGTGTAACTTTTTTTGCGAAAATCAGAATTAGTACATTTAGTTTTTTTCTTAGACTTGTGTCAGTTTTCTTGTGACAAAAGTTGTTAAAATTCTAATTTCAACATCTGCCTAGGTAGGAATGTGCATGTGTCCTCAGGAACGGGAACGTTACAGACACTACACCTTTTCGTCTCTTTTTCTTTTAGGTGTTTTGTTTTCTTTAGATGGCTTCTAGAAGGCTTACAGAAAAAACAGATCCAAGAATTACTCTATGCAAGCGACGAAGAGGACAACATCTCAACTCTTAGTGATTCTGAAGAAAATCTAATCGGAGAATATCTGGAGGATTTGGAAAACAGCGAAGACTCCGATGAAGATTATGTACCTGAAGAAGAAAACGATAGCCATCTGTCCAACAAAAATGCTGATGAAGATACTGGTCGTCAAAGTGCATCGGCATCTGTGCGAAGGCAAGCAAGAGCAAATATTCGAACGCAGTCTAAATCTTCAGACGAAGATCAAGAGAGCGGTGAAAAGAACTTTGGAACTTCCTGGCGACCGACTCATTGTCGTACCATCGAAACGATCGCTCAGAGGAAAAGATGGACATAGGTGGTCAGCTTTACCCCCACAGAAAACCAACAGAGGGAGACCCTTGGGTCGAAATCTCATCAGAGGTGTGGGCTGGTCCTGAAGGTGATGCCGCCAAAGCGGGAGATACGCCTCTCTCAGCTTTTCTAGTCTTTTTGTCTGACGAGATTGTGGACAAGATTGTGTTGCATACGAATGAAGAGATTGAAAGAAAGACAGCCAACTACGGTACAGCTAGAGCCTCAGAGGAGCCTACAAATAGGATAGAGCTGAAAGCTTTATTTGGATTGTTCATTCTTACGGCAGCACTAAAAGACGGACATCTCTCTGTTGACGAAATGTTAGATGCCAATATGAGCGGCTCTGCCTACAAGGCTACAATGTCGAAGGAAAGATTCCGCTTTCTCATTGATTGCCTCCGATTTGACGATAAAGAAACGAGGAATTCCAGGAAATAGAATGACCATTTTGCTACCATAAGAGAGGTGTGGGAAGACGTCATCAAGCACTGTTAAGGTAGTTTTAAGCCAGGGGCCAACTCTACAATCGACGAGCAATTGCTTGGTTTAAGGGGAAGATGCCCCTTTAGAATGTATGTACCGAGCAAGCCGAACAAATAAGGACTTAAAATTGTTATGATGTGTGACGTGGGCACCAAATACATGATAAATGCTATCCCATACCTGGGTAAAAGAACTTGAACAGGTGGTTTGCCTCTAGGTGATTACTTCGTTCGAGAGCTTAGCAGACCAATTTGGGGTTCCAATAGAAACATAACTATGGACAATTGATTCAAATCCATTCCAATGGCTGAAGAGCTCTTGAAACCTCCGTACAACCTGACCATTGTTGGAACGCTTCGAAGGAACAAACGTGAAATTCCTCCTGAACTTCTCCAGACAAAAAAGCGTACTGAACGGAGTTCAATGTTTTGCTTTGACCAGGAGCTTACCATGGTTTCATCATACGTCCCAAAACGAAACAAAATGGTCGTTCTACTGTCTACAATGCACGAGAGACCTTCTTTGGCCTACCCAAGTTGAAAACCAGAAGTCATCGAGTACTACAACTCGACTAAAGGTGGGGTTGATACCTTCGACCAAATGTGTAGTGACATGTCCTGTTCGAGGAAAACTAAAAGGTGGCCCTTATGTGTATTTTATGGGCTCCTAAACATCACTTCCATCAACTCTTACGTGGTATACAGCTTCAACCGCAGAAAGATTGGAGAGAAACCTCCTACAAAGACATGTTATATGAATGAACTCTACCGAGAGCCAGTGCAGCCTCACGTACAGCAAGGGCTCTTAAGTAGAAATTTGAGCCGCTCACTCCGTGAACACATCGAAGATATCGCAGGAATTGCTAGTTCTTCTGGAAGCCCAACATGTCAGGACCGAAAACTCAAAAACTTGCTCACTTTGTCCCTCGAAACTCCGTAGGATGACGACCACATTCTGTAACAAGTGTGGTGGGGCCATCTGTGCAGAACGTCGAATTAAGATGTGCCTCCCTTGTGGCAGCAAGATATAAATTTTACTAATTCTTCCATTTTTGTATTGTTTCATATGTTGTCGATGCACTGTTAAAAATACTATTTGGTACCTCGGCTCCTCGATTTTTTGCAGGCATTCAAAGTCAAAGTCGTAAAATTTACGGGGCGACAGCATTAATGCAACTTTTAGGAACCGACAGTATTCCAGGGTTAAAGAAAGTTTTCAAAAAGTTATCAAACCCTGGTCAACAAAAAAGTATCGGGCATTGCCCATTAGGCGTACACTAAAAGGTTTCCCGTCTACTTATCTTTTAGATCATATGTTTTAATTTAAATTCAATAATATGGAGTCAAAATCCAAGTAAAACCCAAGAAAGATGGACAGAACGATATATTCTGCCTATATTTTGTAATTAATTTATATATTCCAAAATGACTTCCTTTCTTCATTCTTTTTATTTGCCTAAAGATACGGAAAAAAAAATGGTCGAACCAGCAAAAATTGGTACAGAAGTTATTTTGCACCACTGTGTTCCGAAAAGAGAGCACTACAACATATCAAAAATCTAAATCTCCATCCCGCTGCGAAATTCCCTTTTTTCACGTTTTTTGCGCCTATTTTTTAGACATTTCCAGAATCCGAGAATGAGGAGCCGTGAAAAGAAAAGTACTTTATTGATGGTTTCCCTTTTAAGAAACGATTGTTTTTGAGCTCTTTTATTAGACAGAAACATCACGTTTAATCATTTAATTCTTTTTTTTGTTTTGTTTTTGTTTTTATATGAAGAAAAAAAAAAAAAAAAAAAAAAAAAAAAAAAAAAAAAATCAAGCGAAACACGATCGCGGGGTATTTTTCGAAGAGGAGCACGAATTTTCAGTTCATTTTTCCCCATCTGAACAAATAGCCTACCGGCGTTCCGAATCCATTTCTTTTCCTACCGAGCTTTATTGGTGACGACATTTTCAACCAGCTGGAAAGCCCCTTCTGATATTCACTTTCTGTTACACCCTTGATCTTACACTCTTTTCAAAGTTGCTTCAGTCTGCTGAGCCTTGTAGAGGCACCTATCTGCAAAAAAAAAAAACTCCTCAGATGGAAAGTATTTTAGAGTCCGAGCAGAGATTTAACACAGGTGCGTTTTTGTTTGTTTTTCTTGCCGATGCTTTTGTAACGTAACTACTAGGAAGCGGAAAGGAATCGGAGGAAGGAAATATAGAAAGGAAAGAAGACTCTACGCTCGTCCTACCTCTCTTTTCTGACACATATTTTATGTGTCAGAAACATATTTTATCTGTCCGAAGAAAACTTAAGTACAGCAAACAAGTCGCTAGAGTGCAGCACGGTCGACGCCGCTAGGCGGAACGAAAAAGCTATTTCTCTAGTGGAAGCGAGAGTACTATCGACTATCGCCGGTCCCTTTCGCTGATGTGACTGTCAGATTTCCCTGGTCAAGAATCCTTAAAGCACCCATGATACTCGACGCCGGCCCTCAATAAGATTGACAGTTCATTTATTTTAGTAACCTATCTGAAGTGGGGGGTTTAGCTACAGATTTTTCGGTTCAGAATCAGGGTTTTCGTTGTAACATTCACCGACAGCTCTACTTTTTCCCATACTTATACTCACTTATTACTTATACTTATACTACTTATACTCACTTATTCCCAGTTCTCTTTTTTAGATTGCTGAGACCGCAGTTTTATGTCCCCTTTGTGAACGTTCAACAGACACCTCAGAATCGTCGGTACTGGCAGAAAAAGGAGCTACGGCGATCAATGAAGCTAGCAAAACGAGAGGTACCAGCATCTCTGTCGAGGCAGGGAACCAAGTCCATGTTGCTTGCAGAAAGACTTACACAAACAAAATATACCTGTCGAAAATTGAGAATGAGAGACGACGAACCTTGCAAGAAAAGACGGAAGCAGAAAAAGTGGTACTCCGATCACGGACTCTAAGTTTCAACTTCCAATAGTGTTGCTTTTTCTGCACTACAAGGATAAATCTCAACACTACCCACAGAAAAGGACAGGAGTGGTACAGGGTTCGGACTAAAGACTTTGAAGAGAGTATAAAGGCAGTGTGCAAAAGCCGTGATGATGATTGGTCAAATAACGTTTTCCGCCGAATATGTGCAGTGTCAGACCTGCACGCAATTGACGCCATTTATCACGCAGCCTGTTCTTCTATGTTTCGATTAAATAAGAGCCTTCCAGCCAGATTTGCGACGCAAGAACTTTTTGGAATACTCGAAGATACTGAGCCAGATAAAAAAACGTCCAAAAAGGGGGAGGCCAGGTCACGATGAAAGATATCAGGCGTTTTTGAAGCTGGCTACTTTTTTCGAAGAAAATGACGAAGAACAGTATACAGTCAGTGAACTTGTTGTTAAAATGGGAGAGCTTTTGAATGGGACAGACCTTGAACCGTACTGTAACAAGTACTTGAAGAGCAAGCTTCTGGAATATTTCAGTGACCAGCTAGTATTTGCAACTATTGAGGGTAAGGCTGACGTGGTGACATTCAAAGAAAAATCATCAGCGATACTCCAGAATTTTTATTACTTGGACAAAACCGATAACGAAGAGAGTGAGAAGATCAAGCTTATTAGAGCAGCAGCAAACATTATCAAAAGTGATATCAAAGGACTGTCAGCACAGAAGGAATCATATATGACCGCAAAGCAGATTTCATCTGGAGAACAGCTGGAAGGCTCTCTACCTGATAGCCTTAGGGTGTTCTTAGATGAAATATTCGTTGGAACCGATATTTCCTTCAAAGTGCTTGCCATTGGCAATTCCATCGTTCAAGCAGCTCGCCCGCGTGCCCTCATTTGTCCACTGCAACTAGGCTAAGCAGTGCAACTGGATCACTATTTCAAGTCCAGATTTCTTATTGACACTTTACACAGCCATGGATTCTGCTCCTCCTATGCTGAAGTCCAGAAATTTAAACGCTGTGCATCAGTCCATGATGAATCTAGCCTTGCAGGAGTTACCTCCGCACACGCTGTGCAACATGTAGCTGATAATGCAGATCACGATGTTTGCACGATGGACGGAAGAAACACTTTCCATGGGATGGCACTGCTAGCAACAGTCACGCCTCCTCTCCTTAACAGCCGATCGCCCATTCCGAGAGTTGAAGTTTCATTAGATGAAGTAGAAGGAAAAATTCCCATCTACCCTTACCGCTTAAGTGAGACAGTGCTTTCAAAGGTGCAATATGAGAAGATCCCTGGCAAAAATGTCAACGACCCGTATGCCTCACTCGATCAGCTCTGGTTAGCTACCGGGTTCCTGAATGTCCCAAGGCCGAGCTGGAATGGAATCATGCAGTCAGTTTTCTCTAACCAAATACATCATGAAACGGGATACCTTCGCAGCAAGGCAAGCGTCTTGTTTTTGCCCATGATTGACCTCCCGTCTAGCAACGAATCCTGCCTTTACTCAACCTTGCACTTTGTAGCTTCGCAAGGCAGAACCTACGGATTCACACCCGTTCTCACATTTGACCAGCCGCTCTGGTGGAAGTCTATGAAGATCCTCAAGTCCGACACGACGAATGAGCTGAGTATTATTGCTCTCAAGTTAGGCGGTTTTCATTTGATAATGAGTTTCGTCGGATGCATAGGACACCTCATGCAAGGTTCTGGTCTGAAAGAGGTTCTGGAATTGGTATACGCGACTGGTGCAGTGCCGCACATTCTTTCTGGAAAAGCGATTTCTAGAGCTGTTCGAGCTCACATTCTCGTGAGCTCGGCCATATATGCTCATCTCCTCGAAAAAGAGCATGCGACGTTGACGTCTCTAGACATATCTACTGTCTTCGCTAACGTACTGGATGGATACCTCCCACCCAAAGATCTCAGTCATGATCCCCAGCTCAAGCAACTTGAAAACTTTCTCAAGCAGAGACACCAAAACCTGCTGACTCAGAGAACTGCGAAGCTCTGGTTTGAGTATCTTGACATGGTTGGAATACTGCTTAAGTTTATACGTGCCGAGAGACTAGGCCTGTGGGATTTGCACCTACAATCTGCAGTAGAGATGCTTCCGTTTCTAGCAGAATCTGGACATAACCTCTATGTCAAGTCGGTCTGGATATACCAGCAAGAGATGGCTAAGCTTCAAACTAGCCACCCATCAATCATCGAAGCATTTGAACAGGGAGGTCACACCATTAGAAGATCAGAGCGACGCTGGGCTGGGCTCTCTGCAGATCTTGTCATCGAACAGGAGTATATGAGAAGCCTGAAAACATCGGGCGGTCTTACAACTGGAGGTGGGATGACAGAACAGCAGAGAGCCATTTGGGTTCTGTCAAGACCAGCATGCCTGAAGATCAACCTCTTGAAGCAAAATTTGACAAAAATTGGTTACTCGACAAGTGAGCAGCACCGCGACATGAGTTCCAGTAGAAAGGAGCGTGACTTCGACGATACCCAGAAGCTCGTCGGATACTTCGGAGAATCTTCTTCGTTCAGAGGTGACAATCAGCTTAGAAACATTGCCAACGGCATAAATTCTTCCCAAGATGTTAATATTGACAAGGCCGATGTGGCTGGAAAGTTGATTCTAAGTAAGATGACGGAAAAAAACTTGAAGGAGCAAGTCTTCAAGAAAAAAGACCAAGTAACCCTAATGAATGCCAAAAAGGCGGGGTCCTCTGTGGTAGCGCACATAGATCCGGCGCTCCTTTTCCAGCGGTTTATAATAGTAGCCCAACGAACTGACCTCCGAGAAGAATACTTCAAGTACGAACTTTGTACGATTCCTCCTTCTCTTTTCGAAAGCGATGGCCTTATGAGAGAAGCAAATAAGCCAGAGCTTGCAAAAGCGATCTTTCAGGCTTGCGGGATTGAGACTCAGTCACCCTCAAGACCTGCTTCTGCGTGTAACATCGTCTTGGATGGTGGGTTCTCTTCTACACCGAGTTCCATGGAAGGTAGGGTCAACCTTCAAGGTCATCTTTGCTTCATACGTCCATTACGTACAAGCAAGGTACCCTAGTGCGATCGTTGTGTTTGACGGATATGAAGGTGGTCCAGCAATCAAAGATACTACCAATTTACGTCGAGCAAGGATGGTTGGCCGCCAAGTCTTTTTCACCGAAGAGATGACCCTCTGCATGAAGAAAGAAGAGTTTCTTTCATGTAAGACAAACAAAGGACGTTTCCTGAAGCTGCTCGGCAACCATTTGGAAGCCGTTGGTTTCCGAATTTTCCACTCGGAAGGAAACGCCGACGTTCTGATTGTAGAAAAAGCCGTAGAAGCTGCTAGTCTTACAGAAACAATCGTGGTTGCTGATGATACTGACATCTTGGTTCTTCTGATCAGTCGATCAGATTCGCGTTCCGGGCGTTTAGATTTCTCACCTGAAGCTAAGTTTGGCGGTACTAGTTCAGCTTGGGATATTAGTGAGATGAAGCAGAAGCCAGGAACAGATGTCAGCAATCAGATACCGTTCTGTCATGCCGTGCTGGGTTGTGACACAACCTCTCACCTTTACGGAATAGGAAAGGGCAAAGCCGTTCAGCTGCTACTTTCCAACAAGAGTTTCAGGGACAGCGCTGCTATATTTGGCGACAAGCTCGCATCGCTTGACGATATTGTGGCAGCAGGAGAGCGAGCATTGTTGATACTGTACGGTTGCCCTGATGTTTCGAACCTGGACACTGCCAGAAAGCTAATCTTTCACAGAAAAGTGAGCACTGCCACCACTTTCGTGCATCCACAAGAACTACCACCGACTCAGGCAGCAGCGAAGTACCACTCGCTACGTGTCTACTGCCAAGTTCAAATCTGGCTCGGGAACCCTTTAGACCCTTTATGCCTGGGATGGAAACTGCAGGATAACGAAGTTTTTGCGCCAATAAAAACAGATCTCCCTGCCGCTCCGTCTCAGCTGCTGAAAATTATCAAATGCTCGTGTCGTATTGACGGCTGTGATAGTGAAAAGTGTACCTGTAAGAAAAACGGACTTGAGTGTACTATAGCCTGCCGTACCTGTAAGGGAAGCTTGTGCAACAATTCGAAGTTTCAAGAAGAAGAACTTAGTGAAGAAGAATAACAGTTAACTGTGATGATGAAAAATCTAGTTCCTATATTTTGATGATGTGCAATTTTTATATATTTGAAAAATAAGATAAAAGCTTTTCGCTGAACAAATTAAGTTAGAACCTACCTTGTCTCATTGTGTTTGGCGCTGAGGTGTTTCGTCATTCCTGTTTATTGTTGTTTAGTCTTTTTTTTCTAAGCCTTTCGTTTACAAAGCCAAATAGACTACAAGAACGACAAACTTATTCCGTAGTAGACTTTGATAAACGCTGGTAAGTTTTTTTTTTTTTTTTTTTTTTTTTTTTTTTTTTTTTTTTCCCAAAGACACAGTTTTTTCCCCCTTTTTTCTGCTGATAAATATTTTTCTTTTGGTCAGGTAACGAAATGAGTATCAGAAATGAATTCAGAGCCAAAAGCTGATCTAAAAAGATGCATAAAACATTATAGTTTACGTTTTTAATTTTTTCCCAGTTTTAGAGAAAATAAATAAAAAAAAACATAAAAAAAAACAATTTCGCATCGAGCTAGAGATTTAGATTTTTGATATATTGTTAAGCATTTTTTTTTCCGGTCCGGATGGTGAAGAAACCATTTCTGTACCAATTTTTTCCTGGTCAAAACTTATTTTTCTCCTACTATGAAGGTATTACTAGTTTTGGGCTGCACTTAATTTTGATTTATTTGTTTTTATTCTATTAACTATTATTTTTTTTCTTTTCAGACTATATTCTATGCTTCTTGGATTGTATAGATATTGTTTATAATATCTTACCTCTTGGAGTGGGTCATGTTGACCTTGATATTTTACATTGTCTTGATTTCCCTCAGTATTAAAAAATATTTTTTGTTTTCTACATTTGTCTAGTAGGGCCAAATCGGTTTGACAAGGGCCTTTAGCAAACCAGTACCGAATTTTATATTGTTTTTTACAATTTTTGATCTCATGCTGTATATATTGAAGGTACTTGCCCTTTCTCCCGTTGTGTTTTATTCCAAATTTTCCTCTTGCGGGTTGATAAGTGGGTGTATTTGCCAATCGTAGTCCAAAACGATACGATTCCTTGCTATACATTCTTAATATTACTAATAAGACAGCACCTAAAAAGAAAAAGGAAAATAGCAACAAATCTCAGAGTATACAAGGTGCTAGCCTAGAAAGGGCTGACAAATCAACGAAAAGTACTCAAACCCCCCTTGTAGACCATGAATATATGAGCCCTACAAAGGAAAGCAAAAAAGACACAACAACAATCATACCTGGGCCACTACCTGATATAAATGAGAAAAACACCCTAAGAGTATCAATTCACCAATCCTTTTTAATATTGTACAGGCAGAGACTTCAAGCCTTATTCGAATTGTTCAATACGGAAACACAGAAGTTAAAACCACAAGAATCTTTGAGGTATTTTTTCGAAAAAGCAAATACCGCAGGTCTACTAGTCTAATTCCCATTGTCGGAGAATTGGCTTCTCACTTATTTGGGCTGTCAAGAGAAGATGACTTGGATGTCCTAAATGAAAACGTAAGGAAACTAAATAACACTATGAGCGTGACCTTACATGTCCAAAAAATACAAGCTAGTATAGCCAATTATCAAAGAGACAAAGTTGAATTAATTTCAAAGAAAATCTCAAAGACAGTAAATATAATGAATTACTAGAAGAACAAGGTGGATTGCGTGATATCAGAATCGAGCCTCACCATGGTGTCACTTGACATAGTGATAATGTTGTTGCTCAGCCTAGCAACAGATGTTAGCAAATTTGAATTCACTTTATTTGCCCTTACTGGAGGAACCTTATCCTACAATCTAGTAGATCCTTCTAACATAAGAAGTATCTTGTATAAACAAAAAAAATCGCGAAGAAAGGAAACGAGGACAATTAACAGCCAGTGAAAAAATTGAAAAATTATGCAAATATTTCGGTCAAGACCTCCGCTTGACCGTCCTCAGTGCAGAATAAAACTGATAAAAATGTAAAAACCAAACCTTAAAATAAAAACACCAAACTAAAATTGGACGACCCTTTCCTAGTAACGGTGAAAGGGTAACTGAATAAAAAAACACAAGTCTAAATGGCATTTCAGAATTTCATTTTGCGTAAAGCACTTTTAAAGGCTGATTGCTTTCCAGTTTGATTGTTATCGGAGACTCTATTCGATTGCACAATATAACTTTGTGGATGTATGTAAAAACGATCAGAATTAATAATTTTGTCATAAATGGGACTTAGAAAAATTTCTCCAGTGTCTCTATTGAGAGCTACCTTTTGGTGAATGTGCTTTTTTATTTCAACTGCCTCTCTGAAAACTTGCGTGAGACCTTTAACGGGGGCAACGATAGAGGCCTCGTCAAACAAAATGAAATGGTGTGGATTCTCGTACACATGTTGCGCCAAGGCGGAATCAAAAACCTCAGGCCTTTGGCGTAACCTCATTGCCTTGTCGATTGAGGACTGGTGCTCAGATAACCTCTCCCCCAATTGCTGTTGGGTTCTACCAACATAAAAACAGCCACAAGAACAAGGAATTCTATAAACACCACTACCCAGAATGGGGCTGGTTTTATCTTTGCCGTTGTTAAAAAAGTTCTGTGTAATATTTGAATTTTTAAAGGCGACGCTAAGTTTATGTTTTTTAAGGATTCTTTTCAATTTGTCACTCAATTTTGGAATGTAGGGTAGAACAGTGAAAAGTTTCTTATCATCCACCAATGGGACGGTATCTGTTGGGGCTTGTGGACCTGATGCACTCCCCTCTCTGCTTTTTTTCGTCTTCTGTCTATAATGGTCTCAAGTAATTTTATAGGGTAGCCATTGCAAAATAAAATGTCCTTAATATAGTTCAATTCTGAGTCTATGTGAGGCTCTGAGCATATTCTTATTACTCGGTCAACCAAAAAAATAACAACTCCTCTTTTTATGCAGGGAGAGTGGTTGGAGGAAAAATGCAATTGTATTTGCATTTTTCCTCCAACCACTCTCCCTGCATAAAAAGAGGAGTTGTTATTTCTTTGGTCGACATGCGACATGATTATGGCCCACAATTATTTCCAAAAATTCTTCCTGGTCTCCTTGCCACCCCCCAGAACATTTTGTGACTAGAGGGCATTCCAAGAAAATCTTCAAGTAACACTCCTCAATCCAAGAAAGAAGCTATTTCTTCAGCCAGTGAGTATCAAAGTTGTGGTATCAACTCTGATTCAACAGGCTGCTGATTCAACAGGTGCATTCAAGTAAAATCTTGACAAAGAATGGATACAACAGGAGTTCATGTACAACTAGGACGCTGTTGAGTGCTCAACACAAATGTAGCAAGCAACCACATCAAAAAAGCTAGAAAAGTTATCATGAGCATTCACAAGGATGTAAAATCCTTAAATTTGCTCCAAGCTGTGATTTAAGATAACTTAGGTAATAAGAAAATATAATAATAAAACAAAATTCTAGATTACTGACTTTCATTAATGTTGGAAAGGAGTTAAGTTAGGTGACTAAAACTGTTATGGATCCAGAGCCTTGGTGATCCCCTAGGAAAGCATTTTGAAGCACATACCTACATCCCTTTCTATTCAACTTCCCCTACAAGCTATCAGTTATATGGCACATCAAGAAATGGAAGAAACACCAAAGAAATCCATTGTTAGAGCTATCAAAGGCAGCGCAATTGCGCTGCTTAAGTATGCCTTCCCAAGGCCAGAACATAATTTGCACTTTACTGAAAAAAATACAAATGAATGTGCATTGTCAGTTTAATATACATATACTGATATTCAGTAATTAAAATGTTAATATTATTTGCTTTATTAAAGTTATAAAAGTAAAAACATTCATTTTTTTCTAGTAAAGTGCAAATTACGTTCTGGCCTTGGGAAGACACAGGGGTTTTGAGCCCTATTCATGTTAATTTCTGCTCATTTTGAGTTTGACTAAGTTATTTATTGTAATTTCTGTTTGTTTTGGGTTTCATTTATTTATCAGTGCTGATTTGTGGTAGTTTCACAAATGGTAGATTATTTGATTTTATTTTTGTTTGTTCTTGGTTTAAAAGTTCTTTACTTTTCTTTGAAAAACTTATTTTGTGATTACTGAAAAATGACCATGATTTTTGGAAAGAGAATAAAATCAGAGAATTGAAGGCACAACATTTTATGTTTTATTAATTTCCTGTAGAAGGCACTATAGAAATTTCCTTTAAAATTGAGCCATTAAACAGCTCTATGTTTCAGAGCCCAGCTAGCTGCAGAGAAGGAAAAGAAATGCTTTTAATGCAAAACATTGTGGGTGTGGCTACTTTCCTTGTTTTTCAAGCTAATGAATTTTCCTTGTTGTTCAAGCCAAGGGACTAAGTTTCCTTTATATATTTTTTGGACAAAGTAGTTCTCATGGTGTACTAGACACTATTTTTAGGTTTTTAGGAGTACAGTTCTATTTAATAGCTGTGAAAAAAAAACAAAGCACAGGAGATGACAAACAAAAAACAATCACTTAGCCAGTCTTGCTGCTTAAATATAGCACAGCTAAAATAGAAAATAGCTATGAAATAAGAAGGTATTTTTCAGTCTAGGGGGAATACCCCATCTCCCTCCACTTCCCAAAAGGCCCCTAATCTAGAGTTCTATCCTTTTTATGGTTTGAAGTCACATTTGTAATAATTCATACCTAGCCCTGTACTGTCAGTTATAATGCATTTTGTGGTATAATACTGCAATTTTGAGAGAAATACTGCATACTGCAATTGTACTGTAAAGTGGTTTTATTTCCACATTAGTACCAAGTGACATCACTGTATGCAAAATGTCACAGTGTGGGGCAAATTTTTGCCCTCAATTTCTAATGATAGATGGCAGGCTACAGTGAATTTGGTACAGAATTTGAACTACTAATAATGGATATTAAAAAGTTAATTGGAATTTACCAAAATCTAACACTTCAAAAGAAACCTTTAGTTTTCATTTATAAGAACAAGTGACAAGAAATCAACTTTTTAAAAACAAGGTTCTTTAAAAGGCCTTGGCATTTTAGGGGCATTGATATTCACTGAAAATTTACCCTATCTCAGTAGGACAAATACTGCTGAAACACCCATTTTTCACTTGACAAGCATTGATATATGATGCTGGTCAAGTGAAAGCACTTACACAGCCCAGCCCTCCCCCTCATACAGCTCTTAACCAAGCTGAGAGCTTGGTATCACCTCTCTCTTACATTAATTTTGGCTAATAGCTTGCCAGGTGCCTTCTGTGCAGGGTTTCCAATATCCCCAAATTTTTGGGGATTTGTTTAGCCCCAGGGGCACCAAAGATTTAAATCCAGCCCTACATATAACCCAAAATATACATTAGAATGTTGTTCTTTCAATTGATTGAGCTGTTGTTAAACTGGCTATGCTGTGTAGACAATCCAGTTTAGCCTGAGTGATTGTGCTGAATATTGATTGAATAAAAAAAAATCTACTTTTAAAAATAAGTTAAAAATATGAATAGATAATAACTTGACAATCTGATCTACAGCCTATAGGCTAAATAGAGGCACTTTTCTGATTAACTCACTAATGAGAGAGCTATTCATTTTAACTCTCAAATAAATTTCACATTCCCCCCCCCCCAATATGCAAATATATACTCTAAAAATGTATATGCCCAGGATTTTATATTATTTTGCCAAATTGCTAGATCAATTTGAAGAAAAGCGACATATGAAAATGTTGGTCATATTTACAACTCAAGATATATATCTTCACATTAGGAGGGGGGGGGATTAAAGCTCATTCGCCACGCAAATGAAGGTTATATTAGGATTCAGGATGGAATTCTGGTTCTAAATGTGTATACATTTTACAGTAAGTTTGCAGCTTTCAGCATAATTTAGCTAAGGTCAAATACATCAACTGATACCTTTGTTATGCTCTTTCATAAATCAACAATTGTTTCTAAGGGTAATTATATTTTGAGCCCTAAACGGAGCCTAAAAAGCTTAAACAGTCCAGTAACCAAAGTTTAAAAACATGTTTCTAAAAAAAATTCTCTAGTGAAACTACCATTTGTAGCTGGTTCAGGAGTAGTCATTATTATTTTCCTTGCCTTTAATAGGTATTTTACTTAATTAAAAATTTTTAATCAAAAATAGCTCCAGATTTTTTTGAAAACTGCGACCCTGGAATATTCTGGCCTGAAAGAACAATTTAGACAGGTCACTAGTTTGAGAAAACTTAGAGCCTTTTTATGGAAAAAATTCATGTGAGTGGCATCATTTTTATATATATTTCAAGAGCAAAAATTACATCTTTTTCCCCTCAGGAGTGGCCAGTTTTAGAAGGAATGATGGATGCAAAATTACACAAGATGACAAATGACAGAACAGCTAAAGAAAAAGGCATAGAACAAGGAGCTGCAAAAATCACATTGAAATGTAAAGGAAAATATTGCACAACAAAACCTGCTACTTAGAAGAGAAGCAAGATATGATGGCAGGAAGGAATAGGTTACTTTAGTGTAAGTCTGTGAAAAATAAACAGGAAGAAGGAATTTAATTCATGCCAGAATTACTTAATTCAATTGAAATTGCTGATTTTTCACTCTAGAATGAAGAAGTGTTGCTTTAGCATCTGCAAAGATGCACACAGGAAGGATAAAATGATTTCACACTATGCCAATGCCTAATTTAAATATTTCAGAGGACATAGGCACTGGGACATCCCTGGTTGCTAATGAATAATATAACAGTGTAATTAAAAGAAAATATAATTACTGGGAAAAAGATATGAAACAAGTTATTTTGGTATCTATGACATGAAAAGGGTGGACAACACAATCTGCAATTAGAAGAGAAGCAACAGTGAGAATTACAAAATGTACCAGAAGAAAACAAATCCTGTAAAATGGGGAATTATTTGGAGTATTAACAAGGAGGATACTTGTCTATTATATAAAACACATCTGAGAAGTTAAGTTTAGTGACAATAAAATATGATGAAATAGAATACTTTATTAGCAAAATTGTGAAGGTCATTTGTGTATTATTAAATTGGGAGCTTAGGCATCAGCTGACTGTCTCAAAGACAAAGAAAAGTTCATTATTAATACAATTCTTGAGGACACCAGTTAGTTTGCTTTGACTAGTGATAGCATATAGTGTCTCACCATGGATGTTCAAGAATCATTTCTTGATTGTTGGAAGGGCTACAACACAGCTGAGCTGGAACAAGAAGGTTTCACTCATTTGAAAGTGAACCAAAAAAAAATTTTTGTCAACCCAGAAACCAGCACCTCTACCCAAAAAGTAGAGAGAATGTGGGGCACAGCAAAGTGGAGGAATAAACAGCACCAAGGTACATCCCACCATCATTTACCTTCATACTTAGTTGAGTACATGTGGTAGGCAGCAGCAAAGGCAGAAGACCAAGTTCATTTTAATTTGATTATTAAGGACATTTCTGCATTCAGTTAGCATATTTTTAAGTTGTATTTTTCATAATTTTGCTATCAAAGTATGCTATTTTCATTATTTTTTTTTTATTAGGTTAAATAGGTTTGGTTAGATTAAAATAGGTTGTTTAGGTTACATATTTAATATATGCTATAGCCCCACCTACACCGCTCCCCCTAATGTACAAATATATATCCCAAATTTGTTTCTGAACTATTATATTTTCATCCTAATTGTTTTATTTCATTAGCATTCACCAAACTTCACTTCCTAAGTGTGCTTTATATAATAGACAAGTACCACAGCAAGGAGGAATTGAATTCATACCAGAACACAATTAATTTTGCTGATTTGACACCTCATGACTTAAAACTCAAAAAAAAAAATATGATGCAGTGACTATGTTAGCCTATTATATGCTACAAGAATCAAATATATACAAGCCTACCGTGTGCCAGGGCCAAGGGAAAGCCTACACTCTCCAGCGTTTCCACTTGCCCAAATTTTGCAGGACAAACTGGATTTTTGACCTCTTGCCAGAAAAAAATAAATATTTCCATGAATCAGGAAATTTATAGTCAGGGAGCTGCACAAGAGAACTGTTGATATTTCAGGTTTTGGGTAATCAGCAAGCAGCAGAAGGTTTGAGAACACAATCTGATGTCATTAATCATGCTGAATACAAAAAATCAATTTTATGTAGTCAACAAGGGGGTGCATCATACCCGTTTCTTCAAATTCCCTGAAAATCCATCTAAACTGAACCAAAATTCCCTTGAAACCAATAAAAAAATTCCAAACTGCTCCAAAACTACTCAGCTATAGCTCAATTAAAGGAAATTCAATAAAGGTCAATATTCTTTTTCAAAATAGTTTTATCTTTTGCCATTCAGGTTTAATCACCTAAAAATCAACAAAAACAATAACATAATTTATAGCATTTTGGAAATAATCTTGATCTATCTTGAAAATTTGCCTGCACAAGGTATTATTTTTTATTTATGAATTTTGTAGGAAATCTATTGTTCTACAAAATGAGTGATCTAGAAACGTTCTAGCCCTTTTAGTTTTGGTAAAATTCTATTTTAGCTACTTTTGGCTATCTTGGAAAGGGTTAGGTTAGGAAAATGAAACTTTCAGGGATGGGTCTAAAGGCTAAAGTATGTCCCAGGATGGTATTTTCAAGTACCTACTTCTACTCCTTCCCCCTCTAGAGGGCCCTGACCTTTGATGACCTTTAACAAATCTGTGTGCTTTTAAGTGAAACCTTGCAAAATAAATATTTTGTTTAAATGAAGTACAGCAAAATTGTTTTCAGCTTCACAACTTTGCCCAATACCAATTATAAGGTTTTAAAGATATGCAAACACATTCCCTAAATTTTGAAGAAAAAAAACTTTGATATGGCTGAAAATTCTACTCAAATAACAGGAATTGGATTTTCAGAACTAAAGCCAGAGAAAAAGAAACTGATAACTGAAAATTAAGGTAAAATGTTTTGTATTCCACTCGCTTTCATTCAGTGAACACCTAGCTTGAAAATGGATATTTTATAGTCTCTGAACAATAAAGCTGGTTTGTTCAACTAAACGGATTAAGACACAGGTGAAATTTATTGCGCCATTGACTTTTCTTGAGTAAACCTACTGCGAGCTAATTGATCTGTGTTCACCTTTGTGCCAAACTAATTGGTATTAAATAGACTGATATTAGTGGATTTTATAGATTATTTTGGATATATATTATTGAATCTTTGGAGCATTTATCCAACTAAATTTTTCCTTAAGGTTCTTTACTTAGATAAAGATAAGTTGCTTTTACTTTTGTCCTCTCCTTAATAGGAAATGCCTGCATTTAAAGAGTTTGATATCACGTTAGCTAACTTCAAAAATTATCCTCATTGGCCAGTAAAGATACTAAAAGTGTCCAAGGATAGCAAAGGAAAGCCATCATATTTGGTATTTTTGCTATGGGACACATGACGAATACAGACTTGTTGAAGCCAACTTGGCAGAATATAATCCAAGCGTTAGCCAAACTTCAACAAAACAGACTGCAGGTGTAAAGGCTGCATTTGAGGAATTGAAAAATTCACCCGATATTTATAAATCCCTTTCCAAGACATTTAATGCATTAACAATTAAGGAATCTAATACAGAGAATGTGCTTCGTTGATGGATAAAATCACTTCTACGGAACTTGACCTGGAAAAAATCAAGCGAGAGTTACTGCAAAATATAACTAAGAAGGTTAATGAAAGGTTTTTGGATGCTGATTCCTTCTGCCAGTCATCCCACGACATTATTTGTCAAATATATGACGCGATTACTCTTGATTATCAACCGAAATTTAAAACAATTGAACAATTGCTGAAAAACTCTTTGCAACCAAATTATAAATCAAGAAGAGAAAATCATGAAAATTGAGATGAAACTAGATTCATTTGAACAAGAAGTGCTGCTTGATTCGCTAATTTTGCATGGTGTTAAGCAACAGTCCGGATCTGACCTCCAATCAACAATCCTGCAAGTTTTCATAACCAAAATGAACCTGACTGAAATTAATGTTGCCCAAATTAGGAATATCTACAGATTCAAAATATCCCCTGCTTTAACTGATGCCTCCCTAAACGACAAAGTCCCTCCTGTTTTAGTTAAATTTGTGAATAGTGATATAGCGAAGAAAGTCTTCAAAGCAAAAGCTAGGTTAGCTTCAAGTGAATTTTCCTATCGGAAGCATTGACAAAGAGGTGACATGAGATCCTATATGCCGCTAAGGACAGATTTGGTCATAGAAATGTTTGGACTGATTGTGGGCAAATAATGGCAAGGCCTAACGGTGAAAGTGTCACTAAAAAAAAATTCATACTCTAGCCGACTGTGTTTAAGATTAAGTTGTTTTTTTTTTTTTTTTTTTGTGTGTGTGTTTTTTATTTGTTTTTTTTTTTTTTTTAGATATGTTTAGTATCTTGCCATTCATATATTCAGCGTATTTTATTTATCTTTTGCTTATTTTTTTTCTTTGTGCGTATCTGTCTAATGATTTACTTTTGTTCCAATTAACTTCAATGAAATTTATGGATTTCAATAATTATTCTTTTTTGTTACATGCTTGTTCTCACAAGTCATTGCGTCAGTTTGGGGTTTTAATCCTTTGTTATCTTGAAAATGATTTTACTTGTATTGGTCTCATGGGTACATTAATGCAGTGGAGCTTTAGCGTTATAATTTTTTTTTTTTTTATTTCAGGAATTGAGTAGTATGATTAATGATTTAAGAAAGTCACTAAATTTATCTGAAATTTATTATTATTAATTTGTTCAATAATATAAAAATGTATATGTATCTTACTTATTGGTATGATTATTGTGATTTTATTTATTTATTTATGTCGTTAACCTTTGGTCTGGTGAGTTTGGTTGCAGAGCGGATCTACCATCCACCTTAAGTAAAATGATTAATTCTTTTAGTGACCAGGGTGATGTTAACTCTTTGGGGGAACGTTTTGTTGAGTTACAAAATAATCCTTTAGATATAGAAAGTATAATTAATAATTCAGTTGGAAGTAGAAATAGGAATTATAATGATCCTAAATCAGTTATTGAAATTAAATATGTTTTGCAATTAAGTGGTTCTGCCTCTTCTAAACAAGACGGTATTTTCTCTGTGCTTCACCTAAACATTCAGGGACTTTGTTCCTCTTTTGATGAGCTGAAACGGACCGTCAGTGGTGGAACTCCGGATGTTATTGGTTTATGTGAAACTTTCCTGGATTCAAAAAAGGATATGCTTTTAGATATCCAAAGATTTAGGATGGAGAGGATGAACCGGAAACAGATGGCAAAAGGTGGCCTTGCCCTGTATATTGCCATCATCTTGTATATAATTTCTGAAGTGATTTGAGTAGAAATGAGGAAGGAATCTTTGAATCCCTTTTATTGAGATTAAGTCAGGTTGTAAGGATTTAGTTGTCGGTTTGGTTTACAGATCCCCTAGTGGATCTATTCCTTCATTTATGAAAATTCTGGAAGAGGTTTTGGACTTAGTCCAAAAGCATCCTTGCAAACTAATCCTTATTGGGGATTTCAACCTTAACCTGCTGGATCAAAATTCTGCTTTGGCTGCAGATTTTTTGTCAATGATGCTTTCTGCGGGAACTCTACCTTCAGTTTGTATACCAACCAAAAATACTGAGATGCATGCATCACTTATTGATAATATTTTTTTTCGTCACTAGATGTCTTAGATAATTCGGTGATGATTAGTGATAGTTTCTGATCATTTCCCTGCTATTTCACGATATAGGACTGCTAATCGATTGCAGCATAAAGCTTCGCCATCTAATCTCTCATTTTTCCGTTTTGGTGTCAGTGAGATCAGTCTACTTAAATCTCATTTGACTGATCAGCCATGGGATTGTTTGGATTCTGAATCGGATTTTAACCACTCTTTTTGATTTCTTTTATGATTCAGTAAAAGAAGGTATCCTAGAAGTTTGCCACCAGAATCCAAAATCCTCATACCTTGAAAAGGATAGTACTGCTGAATCCGTGGATGACTCCAGGTCTCCATAAAAGCTGGAAAAGGAAAAATTATCTGTGGAAACTATACAAGGCTTCATCACCTGCTTCTCATCATCAGCGGTTCAAGGCCTATAGGAATATATTTAATTCTCTGTGTTGGAAGGCCAAAGTCTCAGTATTATCACAGGAAATTTTTCTGAGTGTGGAAAGGATGTTGGGAAGACATGGAAAATTATTAATTCTGTACTTAAACCTACTCCCCCTCCGCCTTCAGTTCCAACAACGCTGATAGTTGACGGTAAAATTGTCCAAGGAGAAGAAAATGTTCAGCTAGAGCTTACGTCTTATTTTGCTAATATAGGAAAAACGACTGCTTCATCTGTGAGCTCTACAACTCCTCGTTGCGATTTCGGAGCCTATCTTGGACCCCCATGTTTAAAGTCAATGGTCTTGAACCCTCTTTCTGAGTTTGAGGTAGCTCGGATTGTAAATGCACTTAAAGATTCATCGTCTTCAGGGCCAGACAGAATTCCTACAAGGGTTATCTGTGCTGTTCTTCCTGCTATTCTGTCACCATTGACTAAGCTTGTCAATCTGTCTTTTGTGAATGGAATTTTCCTGAATCACTCAAGCAGCTAAGGTTATAGTGCTGTATAAAGGTGGGTCCTGGAGTGATCCTGCTAATTATAGGCCAATTTCTCTTCTATCTGTTTTCAGCAAAATTTTTGAGAAGGCTATGCTATCCAGGCTTCTTAGTTTTCTGGATGTCAAAAATTTTTCCATGATTTCCAGTTTGGATTCCAAGCAAATCACTCTACAGAGCATGCTTGCGCATCTCTCTTGAATTTCATTCATTCGGCAATAGATTTTGGTCTTATCCCGGCAGCTTTATTTTTGGATGTTTGTAAAGCTTTTGATTCTTTGACTCATCAGATTCTTCTTTGGAAAATATCGCATATTGGTATAAGATCAAATGTTTTCTCTTGGTTTGAATCATATCTTTCTGGTAGACTTCTTTCAATTGATCTGCTTTTACCGAGCCCTTCTGAAGTAGAATATGGTGTCCCCCCAGGGATCTGTTCTTGGCCCCGTTTTATTTCTGATTTATGTGAATGATCTGATTTCAGCAGTCAAGAACACCAGTCCTCTAGTATAATGCAATCTTTGTCATCCAGATGTTCCTTTGTGTCCCAATGCTACTTCTAATGAAGATTGCCTTGTTGCTTTTGCTGACGACAGCGCTTTTGGGACTCTAGGGAGGACGGAATGTGATGTCAGGTCTAATCTGGTGGCAATATTTGAGAGAGTAGTTTTCATGGTTTGAGGCAAAATTACTTGGCCTTGAATGTTACCAAGTCACATTTTCTTATTTTTTCTTGAATTGGTGTAGCTTTCCCTCAACTGACACAGCTTCAGGTGTCACAAGGCTCCTTGTGTAGACCAAAGAATTGGTTTTGGTCTGGTTTCTTGGTATCCTGCTTGATGAGAACCTTTCGTTTAGACACCATATAGCCATGATTAGGGTTAAGGTCTCATGGAGTTTGGGTGTCATTCGAAAACTCAAACACACCTTTCCTGGATCTATTCTGAAGCTTCTTTTTTTTTCTGCCTTGTCCAGTCATATGTCTCTTATTGCCCCATAGTATGGATGTCTACTTTTCCTTCTACACTGCAGTTGCTTTCTGTCATGTATGATAAAACATGGCATCTGGTTATGGACACCAACCATTCTTCACCAAGACTGCTTCTAAATCTACAGTCTATCTACATTCTTTCTTGTGCTTCTTTTGTTTTTCATCAGCTTCATGTCAATCTTCCAAAATCTCTTCAAAAAACTCCTCAGCTTATTTCTGATTCAGCTCCATATAAGCTTTGTTTGTCACATAATATCTGCATTCCTCCTACTCCCACTGTGCGGCAGTCAGATTTCAATCCCCTCATGCTTGTCATCAGGTTTGGAACTCCCTGCCTTCTTCAGTACAGAAATGCCACTCGTTTGGCACTTTCAAGAGGATTCTTAAGGACCATTTAGTTAAGAATCAAACTGAATTATTTTTTTTTTTTTTTTTTTTTTTGGAGTTGATGTCCCCTGAATGTTTAGTTCTGTTTTATGGTAGTCTTCTCTGCGCTATGACTCCCAGGCCTCAGGTATGACTATCAATATTTATTGCTGAAACTTGTATAGTTCACTAAGGAGTAGCATTCAAGAAGACGGGTTAAATTTTATTGCTTTTTGTACCATTTTATTACAGTCCAATAATTATAAGCCTTATGACTGAAATAATCCATAAAAGTCAATTTTGCTACCTAGCCAAGAAATAAACAGAGCTGATTGAATTGGAATTTATATAGTTTTAAATACAAGCTTAAAAGGGCTGTACATGGCTTAAGTTATGATATTTTAATATCTTGGATAAGAGTTATGAATACTATTGTAACAGCTATTATGATGTTGGTTCTACCTGACAATACACATAATTCTGTTTTGACGATAGGAATTTGCTTATAGTAATAATAATATATATATATATTTATAGTCTATTTATATATAATTATAAATTTAGTTATTTATTCTAATTTTTTTTCTATAGTTTCCATTTTATCTATATTTTCTTTTTTCTCCTTCATATGTGAGAAAGTGATCATTTTAATTTTCTTTTGTTTTTTTATCTATGAGTATGTAATTCATATGTCGTCCCTCTTTGTACAGGCCAATGAGCCTTTGAAGGATTAATAACATGTAATTTTGTATGTGTATTTAATGAAGAATAAAACTTATCTTATCTTATCTAAAATTTCAATAGGTATAGAAATTGGCATGTAGGCAAATTTCAGGACCCTCTAGAGGGAGGAGTGGAAGTAGGTACTTGAAAATACCTTCCCAGGACATACTTTAGCCTGTCAACCCACCCCTGAGTTTCATTTTCCAGCTGGGGCACCTCAGTTTGGGAATTTTCTATTGGTGGTTAGGTATTTACTCAGTTTGCCCTTTTCTAACTGATGTTAAGAGATTTTTTCAGCCTTGTGAAGAACATGAAAACAAAAAGGGTAAATTTTTACCAAATCATATTATTGACTTACAAATAAAGTGAATATACCACTTGATGCCTTTTTATGCCCTTTCCAAATATAATAATAATTTTTGTCAGAAATGAATTTTACCCCCACTCCTATATATACCAATTCAGGGTATATATTTGCACATTAGGGGGGGGGGAGGCAAATTTTATTTGTGATGTAAATGGGGAGGTAAGTTTAAACTTTACCCCCACCCCCCTAATGTGCAAATATACACCCTGAATTGGTATATAGGGGTGGGGGTAAAATTCATTTCTGACAAAAATGATTAGTATATTTGAAAAGAGCATAGAAAAAGGCATCAAGTGGTACATTCACTTTATTTATACAAATGTGATTGAATAAATTAGTCTCAGACTACAGCTGATAGGTAGGCCTAAAGTAAACTCAGCTCAGAATTGGCTCCAATAAATACAAGTCACAGAGAAATTTTATTTCTGATATAAATGAGAGGTAAGTTTAAACTTTACCCTCATCCCCTAATGTGCAAATATATACCCTGAATTGGTATATATATAGGGGTGGGGGTAACATTATTTCTGACAAATGACTAGGCTATTATACTTGGAAAGAGCATAAAAAAGGCATCAAGTGGTATGTTTACTTTATTCATAAGTCAATGATATGAACTGCAAAAAATTTAGGCTACCCTTTAGCCTGTAGACCCATCCCTGAAAGTTTATCTTCCTAAGCTAACCCCTTTTGCAGATAGCCAAAAGTAGCTAAATTAGAATTTTACCTGTTTGTTTAATTTGATGACTTCATATCATAAGGCTACATACAGGACCATGAGGGGGGCTAGGGATCAATTGTAACAAACATGACTAAAAATGAAATAGTTTTCAAATAGAGTAATTTAAGTGTCTTTCTAGCCTATTTGTTCTACAATGACTCGTCCTGGAGAGCTACTAGTCTGCAAATTTATCAAGACCAAATATAAAACATTTTTTATTTATAAGAGGCTATGCTTCAGCAACTCATGGTCACTTTTGGGCAAGTCTACTCTTTAACATAAATATGATATCTCAGTCACAAAAGCTAGCACAAACAGAAAAAATACACATGCCTACTTAATAATCATACAGAAGTAGTGGGTATAGACTAAGAAAATACGAGACACTTACTAAGAACTAAGAAAGAATTCTAAGCTAGTTGCCTAGAAATGTCCTCTCTGAGTTACTTGCAAAATGCAAATAGGAAATGGACAGTGTTTGCAATATAGAAAATCCGTTGATGAGCATGAAGCGACCCATGCTTCTACCTATTCACAAATCCAAATAGAGGATAGAAATTAGACGATGAGCCAAAGAGCTTAAAATAACACAGACATTGCTGCATCACGCTTAAGGGCTCCAGTTCGAAAAAATATAGGGAGCAGAGGCAAACATTTTTACTTATTTTTATTAAGAGAAGGTACCAAAAAGTTCTTTTCAAAATCTAGCGGAGTGGACAATTTGGCTTCTCTTGTATTTATAGCGAAAACACAAAAAAATGTGTTTTTCAAAATATAAATCAAAAGCAATGCACCCCCTCCCCTATTGGCACCTATATATTAAGTATTTTAACTCAAATATACTTTTATCTAGCATATTAACTTAGATAGGCCTAGTCAGTGAGTTACACATATTTATAAGTAGTAGGTTAAATATGTCACTGAGTTATATATTTCTGTATATAACTTATATGCCTAGTCAGTGAGTTACACATATTTATAAGCAGTAGGCTAAATATGTCACTCAGTTATATATTTCTGTATATAACTTATATAGGCGTAGTCAGTGAGTTACACATATTTTAAGTAGTAGGCTAAATATGTCACTCAGTTATATATTTTCTGTATATAACTTAGATAGGCCTAGTCAGTGAGTTACACATATTTATAAGTAGTAGATTAAATATGTCACTGAGTTATATATTTCTGTATATAACTTATATGCCTAGTCTGTGAGTTACACATATTTATAAGCAGTAGGCTAAATATGTCACTCAGTTATATATTTTTGTATATAACTTATATAGGCCTAGTCAGTGAGTTATACATATTTTAAGTAGTAGGCTAAATTTGTCACTCAGTTGTATATTTCTGTATATAACTTAAATAGGCCTAGTCAGTGAGTTACACATATTTATAAGTAGTAGGTTAAATATGTCACTGAGTTATATATTTTATGTATATAACTTGTATATGCCTAGTCATTGAGTTACACATATTTATAAGCAGTAGGATAAATATGTCACTCAGTTATATATTTCTGTATATAACTTATATAGGCCTAGTCAGTGAGTTACACATATTTATAAGTAGTAGGCTAAATATGTCACTCAGTTATATATTTCTGTATATAACTTAGATAGGCCTAGTCAGTGAGTTACACATATTTATAAGTAGTAGGCTAAATTTGTCACTGAGTTATATATTTCTGTATATAACTTATATAGGCCTAGTCAGTGAGTTACACATATTTTAAGTAGTAGGCTAAATATGTCACTGAGTTATATATTTCTGTATATAACTTATATGCCTAGTCAGTCAGTTACACATATTTATAAGTAGTAGGCTAAATATGTCACTCAGTTATATATTTCTGTATATAACATATATAGGCCTAGTCTGTGAGTTACACATATTTATAAGTAGTAGGTTTAATGTGTCACTGAGTTATATATTTCTGTATATAACTAATATAGGCCTAGTCAGTGAGTTATGTATATTTATAAGTAGTAGGTTAAATATGTCACTGAGTTATTGCCTTTGCAAAACAAAAGTGATCCGTTTATCTGGCCTCCCCCAGGCCATTCAGCATGTCCCCAGGTGGCGATAGGGGAACACTCTACAGATATGTAGGGTACCTCCATAGGAGGCATGGACCAAGGGGGGACCTTGTCCCTGGGGTCCATAATAGAATCTGGGCACCCTTGCCCGGGGTCATAAATACAGGCGGAGGAGGAAGAAGGCCCCTCAAATGTACACTCAAAAGGACCCACTTGTTTATCCACAAGTTCCATGAGTTGCAAACTTCTCCCAGCAATGGGTTAAATTGCATGGTGATGCAGAACACCATCGCGGGAGGATCCTCTATAGGAGGACAACTGTGGCAGGGCGTAAGATCCAGATCTATGGACAACGGCCTCTGCAAAGGGCTGCCTCGACCTTTTCGGGGTACCTGCAAGACTGGGGACCTTGCGGTCAACTCTATTCCCACTTGAGGAGTGGCGCCCCTTGAGGAAATTATAGCCTAGTAAACGACACAGCATTCGCACGGGATTCTGACTAATGGACAATTCTTCTGGGATTGGTATGTTTTGATGGGCGTCTTTGGGCTGAAAAACCTCTTCCTAGCTAATTTATCTATTACGGGTTGCCTCCCCGTAGTAGCATAATATTTGTAGGCATGAATATATAATGAGTCGGAGGTAATAGGCTTGAGATTGTCTGTGCAGGATTTCGACTCTTGTTGATAGAAGAGCATCGCCAAGCGCTGAAAACCATGTTGTGACCAGATGGGCCCAGGATTGCACAAAGCCTCCATTCATGGAGGTCCCAGGGACTTCTTGCTGTCCGGTTCTAAGCGGCTTAAGCACTTCGGTGTAGACTTGAGAAGATATGTGATCCCGTCCTGCACTGGTATCCGGGATCATTGCTTTTCCTGAGGCGAAAAAAATTTCAATGATTTAAAGAACATGAAAATTGGAACTTGGAATGTTACGACATTAAAAAATGACTATCGTATTGACATTTTGACTGACGAATTCAGACGATTCGAACTGGATTTATTAGGAGTTTCAGAAACTCATATCCCAGGGGTAGGAAGCATGAAATTAGGTGATATAGAATTTGTTTACTCAGGCAGGAAGGATGGGTTACATAGACAGGGAGTAGGGCTCATGATGAATAAGGAAGCTGCTAAGTCTGTTTAGGCTGGGAAGGTATTAATAATAGAATACTAATTGCTCATTTTTATGACTAGAAAGTTCAAGGTATCAGTTATAGTAGTATACGCCCCTGTAGAACCGACTGATGGAGATACTAGTGACTCAGATGAATTTTACTTACAGTTACAGGAGCAAAATAGACAAGGTCCCAGGTAGAAATATGATGTTATTGCTGGGAGATTTTAACGCCCAGGTTGGTAGAAATATGGATAGATGGTATCCCAGCTTAGGTAAATTTTGGTGGTGTAGGAAAGAAAACAGTAATGGATACAGACTTTTGCAATTTTGTAGGTATAACAATCTAGTTATAACCAATACGGTGTTTGGTCATAAAATGGCTCATAAGCTAACATGGTATTCACGTGATGGTAAGACAGCAAACCTTATTGATTATGTTATAGTAAATCGAAGACTGCAGGATCAATACAAGATACTAGGGTATATAGGAGTGCTGTTATTGATGTTAAAAGTAAAGATCACCATCTAGTAGTGTCAAGGGTTAATTTAAAGCTGAAATATCGGAAGGGTAATTACCTCCCGGGAAGTTATGATGTTAGTAGACTCCAGGATGAGAATTTGAGAGAAACTTTCCAGGAACAGTTGAATACTAAACTTGAGAGCTTAAAATTTGATAATGTGGAAGATGGTTGGAATAATTTTAGAAAAATAATTTGTGAAGTTGCTGAAGGTTGTATTAGGGAAGAAAGCTAGAACTGCAGCTAAGAATATTAGTGAAAAAGCTTTAAGTTTAATAGAAAGGAGAAAGGACATTGTACAAGAATTATCTGAGTGATAGATCATATGAAAACAAAAGAAATGTAAAGAAAGTGGAGAAAGCATTGAAATATGAACTAAGGAGGTGTGAAGTGGAGGCCATGGATAAAATTGCCGAGGATTTAGAAGATGCAGCTAGACGGCATAATAGTAAAATATTGTACTGGCACGTTAACAAATTGAGAGGTAGTAGTCAATCCGGACTTGTCCCAGTTAAAGATAGGAATGGAGTGGCAATTAGCGATAAGACAAAAGCTAAAGCGAGATGGGCCGAACATTTTGAGAATTTGCTTAACCGAGATAGAGTTGCAGGAAAAAATATAGAGGAAAATGAAAAAGTTTGTGATACCTTGGATGTGAAGGAAGATTTGTTTTGTGAGGAGGAATTAGAAACAGTACTAAAAGGATTAAAGAATAATAAGGCTCCAGGTGCTGATAGGGTAGTAAATGAGTTTCTTAAATATGGTGGCTCTGAGGTTAGAAATAAGTTATTGGAGATTATGAATATGATTTTTGAAAAAGGGGAAGTACCTAATGATTTTAGGAAAACCTTAATTAAGCCACTTTATAAGAAAGGTGATAAAAGTGAGTGTGGTAATTATCGAGGCATTAGTCTGGTCTCTGTAGGTAGCAAATTGCTTAGTAATATGATACTTTTTAGACTGAGAGATGCCGTAGACAAAGTTTTAAGAGAAGAGCAGTGCGGTTTTAGAAAAGGTAGAGGATGTTTGACCAAATTTTCACTCTTAGGTTAATAATTGAGAAGTGCCTAAGTTTTCAAACACCTTTGGTCCTTAGTTTTATAGATTATGAGCAAGCGTTCGATTCTGTTGATAGAGGAGCTTTAGTAAAGGTTTTATCCTTGTATGGTATACCAGACAAATACATTAAAGTGATTAGTGCTATGTACGAGAATAACACTGCTGCGGTTAAGGTAGGAAATGAGGTTAGCAGCTGGTTTTGTATTAAATCAGGAGTTAAGCAGGGTTGTGTTCTATCCCCCTTTATATGGATTATTTTGATGGACTTTGTTTTAAGGAGCACAGGAAAGGCAATGGGAGACCACGGAATCAAATGGGGAGGAAAAAGTCTCCTGGACTTGGATTATGCTGATGATTTAAGCATCCTAGATGAAAGTGTGAGCAAAATGAATGAAGTTTTAGAGGTTTTGCGAGTTCAGGGTGCTAGAATTGGTTTGAAAATTAATGTTAGGAAGACCAAGTCACTAAGGCTAGGAATAAGTGAAGATGAAAAGGTGACGTTGGGTAATGAAAAGATTGATCAGGTGGGCAGTTTCACTTACCTTGGTAGTATTATTAGTAAAGATGGTGGGAGCAGTGAAGATGTTAAAAATAGAATAGCCAAGGCTCAGGGTGTTTTTTCACAGTTAAAAAAAAGTCTGGAAGAATAGGAAGATAAGTCTGCAAACCAAGATTAGAATCTTAGAAGCTACAGTGATGACAGTGGTCAAATATGGCTCTGAAGCATGGACGCTCCGAAAAGCGGATGAAGATTTGCTAGATGTTTTCCAGAGAAATTGCTTAAGGATTGTTCTGGGTACCCGGCTGACTGACCGTATTTCAAACAATAGGCTATACGGAAAATGTGGTTCAATACCACTTTCTAGGTCTATAATGAAAGAAAGGTTGAGGTGGTTAGGGCATGTTGTTCGGATGAAGGATGACAGATTGCCGAAGATTGTTCTTTTCGGCCAACCATCTAGGGCTAAACGGAAAGCAGGTCGTCCCCGTCTGGGTTGGGAGGACGTCATAAAGAAAGATTTAAAGGAAATGGGAACTTCGTGGGCGGGTGTAAAAAGGGAGGCTTTGAATAGATTGGGGTGGAGGAGGAGCGTGCGTAGCTGTGTTGGCCTCAGGCGGCTTGGTGCTGCGATGAGTTGTTAGTAGTAGTAGTAGTCTTCTTTGTGGGTAGACTAGAAATTACTACGACTATACCTAGGTACATAGACAAAGTTCAAACTTAATGTGAACATTT
Source organism: Artemia sinica (assembly GCA_027921565.1). Classification (NCBI taxonomy): domain Eukaryota; kingdom Metazoa; phylum Arthropoda; class Branchiopoda; order Anostraca; family Artemiidae; genus Artemia; species Artemia sinica. The sequence continues at coordinate 17,534,688 of CM051273.1, forward strand.
GTTCACATTAAGTTCAAACTTAATGTGAACAAATTTAATGTGAACAACGTCCGTTCTGTCGATAGAAGATGTAAATCATTTTGGGTATCTCGACTTAATTTTATTGATCTTTATAGTCTAGTTAATAATAATCTATAATCTTAGGAAAAAAATAACTTGAAAGACATGACTGCTCTCAGGCTATTCAATGACCAAAATTACTCTACAATTATTTGGCTTATGAATTCTCCCAAAAAGCTGACAAACGATACAAGTCAGAAATGTGAAGTATTTAGAATATTTCACCGTTGAAGTTAGGATCAATATGAAAGAAAATCTCTACCCAAAAATAACTTTAACTTTGTGTTAACTATTTTAGTCAAATAAATCACCTTAAATGTCAAAAAACAAAGCGCTGGGGCCCATACTCTACAAAATTTCAAGCTCGCAATGGTGTTACCTACATTACCAATTTGTTCTCAATATGCAAATTGACAACAAAATACTTGCCCGTAAGGAATTTTCAGTTTTAAATCAAATTCTTGTATTTTTACTTGTTTCACAATTAAATATTTCATGTTTTAACTATAACGCCTTCGAAATTATGTGAGATGATGAAATGGGTGCCTTTTCTTATTGCATCAACTAGCTCCACGTCAAATTTTGAAGATATCTCCAGTCAGTAACTGATCTATTTTAATGAAATTATACAGTGTTTTATCAAGAAACACATTATCCAAAGTAAAACTAAAAGTTTACTTGTAAAAAGGTGCTATTATTCAAAACTTTTTCTAAAAGTGCCTTAAAATAACTTTAGCGTTTTTATTTTTTTTTTTTTTTTTTTAACCTTGGCTCCTCCTTTCCTCAAAATGAGCTGGTTTTTTCTTGAAATAATGTTTTGCGCAGACACATATGTTACTCTGGCTATTTAATGGCGGAATTGAAATGTCTGTCTAAATAGATTGGCGGATAAAACCAAGTGCCTAAATTTTTTTAATCCGTGTTATATTTTGTCAGTTCTTTTTTTATTTAATATTTTTAATTTATTAATGTGAGCTGATTCTTCTTGCTGAACAGTATCGTATAGCATTTGTTATTTTGATTCTAACATATTTTATCTCATTTTGGCACCATAGTTGTTTTTTCGTAGCAAGCAAAGGGTTTAAAATATAGGGAGGGGGTAAACTGAATCTGAGATAATTTCCCCAATAGCTTTAAAGCTAACGTAATACATTGCAATTATTTTGCAGTAACCTCCCAAGGCAGGAAATAACGTTTTCTACAGTAGCGAACCGCGATACAGTAGTGAGTATGCACTCAGTATGGACTACACACTGACAACATACCATTCAAAATGTGCCTGGAGTATAATCCGAAGTTGTCTCAATAATCAGCAGAACTTTACTTTAAACCCTATAAAACTTTAGCCCTTTGTTTCGACAGACCAGGAGCGGATCTAGAGCAAAATCTTGGGGGAGGCCAATGTGACAAGGTGCTAATGAGCAAAATCTTAGGGGGGGCAATGTGACAAATGTGCCAATAATTGACCAAATTTACAAAAAAAAAAAAAGAGTAAAAAAAAGAAGAAAAAACAGGATAAGAGGGCGCCAGAAAAAATCTTGGGGACAGGGCCGAGGTCCCCCTCCTGGATCCGCCAGTGCAACAGACATCTCAAGCACGCCGTTATTTGTACTTTGCGGCAATCCTATTGTTTTTTTTATTCAAAATTAAATAAAAAAAAAAACAAGTTTTTTTTAACTGAAAGTAAGGAACGACGATAAAACTTATACGAACAGAAATTATTCCGAATATGAAAGGGGATGTCCCCTCCTCAACGCCTCGCTCTTTACGCTAAAGTTTGTTATTGTTTAAAAAAAAAGAGATGTGAGAAAGTCAAACTTTAGCGTAAAGAGCGAGGCGTTGAGGAGGGAAGAGCCCCTTTCATTTACGGAATAATTTTTGTTCGTTTTAAGTTTTAACGTCGTTCCTTACTTTCAGTTAAAAAAAACTTGTTTTTTTTTTAAATTTTTGAACGCTTTTGAATTAATACAGGTTTTGATTTTGGCTCACCGTACATGAATATTTAAAACAAAATTTGCTTATTAATTTTACTTTTGTTTGGTTAAATGGCTTTTTCGAAACTTGTTTAATTTTATTTACGAACGTTTTTATTAGTAATAAATATGCGTAACTTACGAATTAACATACATAACGAAATTCTAAATTCATAGATTTTTAATACGTATATTAGGGGGTTCGCCCCCTAGTCAATACCTTGCTCTTTAAGCTAAAGTTCGAATTTTGTTCCAATTCTTTAAAAATGACCCCCCTTAATCACAACGGCCGTTAATTAGAATAAATAGCTCGTATGAAAGCACTAAAAAATCTTTGGCTTAAAGAGTGAGGTATTGACTAAGGGGTGAACCCAATCATAGACGTAATATTTTCTGTTCGTTTTAAGTTTTGATGTTGCTCCTTCCTTTCAGTTGAAAAACTTGTTTTTTTTTAATTTAATTTCTGATCTTTTTCTTTAATAATGATGGAAATCCGGTGCCCCTTCATAGCAATGTCCTTCCCCCATGAAAACTTCCTTCAAGGAAAGATCCTCCCATGTAACCCCCAACCACCCCCCCCCCTACTACCAGAAAAATTCCCCTTAAAAACGTCTGTATACTTCCCAATAACAATACTATAAGTTAACATTGGGTAAAGTTTCAAAACTTTCAGCCCTCCCCCCGGGGACTTCGGGGGATTAAGTCATCCTAAAAGACAAAGTTATCATATTGTCGACCATGCTGAACAAAATGGCTATCTCAAAATCTTGATCGGGTGACTTTTGGAAAAAAATGAGGCGTGGGAGAGGGTCTAGTTGCCCTCCATTTTTTTTGGTCACTTAAAAAAAGGGCACTAGAACTTTTAATTTCCGTTCCAAGTGAACCCTCCCACGATTTTCTAGGACCACTGGGTCAATACGATCACCCCCTAAAAAAAAAAAAAAAAAAAAAAAAAAAAAAAAAAAAAAAAAAAAAAAAAAAAAAAAAAAAAACATGCATCCATTTATCTTTTTTCTGGCAAAAAAAAAGCAAATTCCACATTTTTGTAGATAGGTACTTGAAGCCTCTACAGTAGTTTTTCTGATACGCTGAATATGATGGTGTGATTTTCATTAAGTTCTATAGCTTTTAGGGGTCTTTCCCCCCTAGAATCAAAAATTCGGCATTAGAATATGACGTCTTTTATCCATTATTGGACACCTGTGTGGCATCCATCCATCGTGGCAGCATAATCGTAAGCTTGCACTCTACATGTCATAAAGTTGGGCCCATCAGCCTTTGGTTTCCTTACTTTCATGTCACTTATACTTTCCGCGGTTTTTGTTACCACACAGCACCAAATTTTGTTGTGCCAGAAGCTGCATAATATCAAACATTTTTTCCAGAATTCCTTTGCCAATATTTTTTTTATCCATTGTTTTGCCCTTTCCAAAGTCTCTTTTCTTACTCATTCTAACTCTAACTTCTCTCTTTCTAACTCAAGTCAACCTTCTCCGTGTTGACCGATAACAACTTTGATGTTTTAGAGTTGCAATCGCTAAATCCAACCTTCACTCATTTAAATAACGGGGTACTTGCCGCCACCCCTTTTCGTATGCCAACAGGGCAACGGTCCCCTCTACACCCCCCCCCCCACAGCACGATTGCTTCTACTATGACTACGTTGTAATATTATTACTATGACTAATAATGCTACAACTACGACTACTGCTACTATTATGACTAATAATACTACAACAACTACTACCACGACGACTACTATTACTTCAACTACCTCTACTACTACGACTAATAAGGCTACAACTCCTACTACTATGACTACTACAACTGTTTACCACTACAATTACTACTACTTCAACTACCACTACTACAACGACTGTTACAACTTTGACAGTTACGACTACTGCTACTACAATGACTACTACTATTTTAATGCTACTATACTAACTAAGACTACAACTACGTCTACTACTCGTATTACTAAGATTACCACTATGATTAATACTACAACGGCTACTGCGACAACTACTACTACGACTGGTACAACTATTTGTACTGAGACTACGACGACTACCACTATGATCATTACTGCTGTGACTACTACCACTACGACTGCAACTACTACTACTACCACTACTACGACGACTACTACTACTAAGCCTACTTCTACTATGACTTCAACTATTATTATAACTGCTACTACAACTGGGACTACTTGCGACTACTACTACTACTGTTGCCTGTGATTCACTTTGACTGTTACTGCTATTTGAGCTCCTAATGCTGCTACTACTATAATTATTGAACTAAATCGAAAGAGCTTCAGAGCATCCAGATTGTCAAAATGGCATAAATGTAATATCTCAGGAACAGAGCAGGGGATTAAGTTGAAATTTTTTAAGAGAAATTTTAAGTTGGTGTAAACCAAATCAAGACTCTGTGCGTGTCTAAACTGTAGCGTCTGTGCAATATCCCAGAAACAGCTAGGGGTATTACGTTGGGAACTTTCAGGGCATGTTAGTTGGAGATTTTGAAATAAATCAAAAGACACTATGTTCATACAAGGCTGTTAAAATTAACATATCTGCGACGTCCAAGGAGCGGCTGAGTTTACTAAGTTAGAACTTTCAGGGTGTGTTGATGGGGATATAAACTAAACCAAAAAGCACTATGAGCATTCAAAGCTGTCAAAAGATTGTATGTCCGATTTCTCAGGAACGGCTACGGGAATTAAATTGAAATTTTCAGGGTATGGTGAGAGGAATGTTCAATTAATATTTATTTATATTCAAGGTTGTAACATGATGGTGGCCAGAATCACTTCATCCTTATAGAAGCCCCAAAATAATGGGGATTTGCAATATGTTTGTTCGAACAATATTCCACGTGCCCATCCATCCAAGTTCTATAAGAAGAGAGAAGCACTTATTGACAAAACGTATGCACAAAAAAACATTATTACTACTTCCCCTAAAAAACAAATTTGTTCCCTGGGGAGGTAGAGAAAAACAAAATCCTTAAAACAAAAAGAACACTTGGCCACCGACACTAAACAATAAATACAAAATAATATCATATATTATATTTTTTCCTCTGGGAACATTATATCAACAAACCCCCACAATAAATAAATAAATAAATAAAACTCATATTCAGCAAAAACAGCAGTTCCTTAATGGTTTTTCTAAATATATTGGGTTCTCCAATAATTTCAATATCATTAGTTAAACTATTCCATTTTCGTATACCACTAAAAAAAAAAAAAAAAAAAAAAAAAAAAAAAAAAAAAAAAAAAAAAAAAAAAAAAAAAAAAAAAACATAAACGGGAAGAAATACCTCTAGGTAACTAGAAGTCAACACCAACCCTTGTATCGTGAAAATGAGCAGCAAACCTAATGGACAATAAATCACCAAAACAACGAAGTTGGAATATCCTGCTGCAGTCCAAAAATAAACCACAATACATATAATTTACGAAGGCCTGCAAAGTCAGGTAAATTTTCAGTTGGGTAGATTTCTCAAAGAGACGTAAGTGGAGATATACTGGCTAAAATTCTTACTGCGTGAGTCTGTAGAACTCTTATTGGTTTTAGGATAGAAGGAAAAGTAGAAAGCCAAATACTCGAGCAATGAAGTATATACGGGTGCATTAAAAAAAATAAAGATGGCGAAGGGCAGATTTAGGAAACTGCACCAGCAGTAGAATACCATATGTTTAAAATATAAGATTTTCTTTCCTTCTAAAGATGATTCGGGCAGAGGTTGGACGTTCCCTAATTGGGTTCAAGTACCGCTTCCAGGGGTCTGAAAATTCATGGTCAGCAGAAGGAGAAATTGCTTTCTAGCTTCAGTCAGACAACGGCGCTAGTCGTTCGAATTTCGCTAAGATAATTAGTAGCAAAAACAAAAATGCTAAGCACGATATTTCTAAGGAAGTTTAAATGGCAAAAAACTGTGTTGAAAACTCCTGAATCATCTGAAAAAATCTTAAAGAGATTATTGGACGGAAGATTTGCGTCCTTGGGTCGCTTGAGCCATGGCAGGCAGTCCCTAGAGCGCAGGACGAAAGAACTGCGTTTGGGAGTGGGGGTAAATGTGTTTTTTTAATTTCAATATTATTCAGACTTAAGACGAAATTAGTACCGCAAATAATCTCGGTCAACCATTTATTTGTCTTTGAAGTGACCCGTTGCTGTACAACTAAGCATGTAAGTTCAATAAAATCTATTGTCTTTTAATATGTGTTTGTTTCTCTTGTATGTCTGAGTCTAGTCCGATAATAGGTAACTAGTTCGCCAGTCTCCATGGTAAATGCTCCCAAAGGAATCTGATCTCCAGATAGCTCAAGAAAGAAGAAGCCACACTCGTATGTCTACATATTCAATTTTCTCTCATTAACTGAGAGCGTCGTTAGCCTAGTTGACACAATCTCCAGCGCTATAAGTGGCGCTATAGGAGAAATCTCTATCACCACAGTAGCGAATCTTCCCATTACCACAAATGCAAATTCAATGGTACAAATGGCGCGGCCTGTAAGGCAAGAAAAGGGCAAGAATTTTTTGAAAAAAACAATACAAAAAGTTTGACCTTATTTCGCTAGACAAACCGAAAAAGAAAAAAAAACCGCAAGAAACAGAGGAGAAAATAACGACACAGTCAGGTAGAACGGTTAAAAAAAACCTGAAAGATGGAAATATCCCTAATTAATGTAAAGACAAATTTCAAAGATATGAATTTAACACCATAATAAATTCAAAAGTGTGCAAGTAAAGTTAACCAAGTCAATATTAATGAAAAAAAAAATAAAATAAAATAAAATAATACGAGTAATGTCAAAACGTTGACGATCAGAGAAAATAACCAAAAGTAGGAAGCTCGTGGTCTACTGAGACGACAAGTGGTGTTGGACCACGTCTTGTGGAAGCCTGGGGAGAAACTCAAAGCCCATGTAGCTTTTAATTGTTGGGTTTTGGCGGTCCCCTCGGGTTTTCTATGAAAAACTGACCCAGGTCCAAACAAAAATTGATGTCATCAAAACAAAAAAAAAATTTTTTACTTATCGTTTAATTTCTACCAATAAGAAGACTGCAAGGTGATGACGGGGATATCTTTGCTAATGGTCTTATACATGGATGAAGTCGAGGCAAAATCTCCTCTCTACAATGGGCATAAGAGTTCTGTAAGATGTAGAATCCCTACTGAAATTGCCTTCCACGTGAAAAAAAAAAAAAATTAATCAAAATAAATCAAATATGCCTAACTTGACTTAAAAATTCGATAACCCGACACTATTCATAGCTAGAGCTTGATCTGAATCGTGTTTTGCTCTATTTTTAGGTTTTTAGTGTTTAATCTTCCTTTTTTTACTTGCCGTTTTGTTCGTTTTTTCTTGCTTAAAATATCAGTCAAATTCTTATTTAATTATTCTAATAATCAATTCGCACTCAATTTTTTACTTTAATTATTTATTAAAGTATAATTACTCAATAAGTTATTAATTAAAATTTAATTATCACAATAAACTATTTAGAACCTGATTTAGAACCAATGATAATTTATTTAAGTTAGACTAAGGTTTATGTTTAACTTGAAAAGACTGTGCTTCATTAGTGAAAAAACGTTTATTTTTGTCAATTTTTTTTCTGTTTCCCCTTTTTTTAGTTCATGCGAAATTTATCTGAGCAACATGTACATTAAATTACCCAATTCTGATATAGTGACTACTAAAAAGATTTCCTCTTGAAACCTATATTTCTTCACCCCCATTATACCCGTACAAATTTCAGCCAGTTTTCAGTATATTTTGATAGAGCGAATTTGTTTTTATTAGCTGAAGTAAACACGACTAATTCGGAGCGTCGGGTATTTTGAAAAGAAGTTTAGTTTTAAACTATGCAATTCAGTAGGCTATACCCTTATATCTGGCAGCTTATAAAATCAAAAAAAACTACCAGTACAGAAGCGTCTAATTTATATGAAATATTTTATCTTAGTGCAGATTATAATTATTTTAGGCCTACACATTGCTCATTCATGTGTTTCTTACTCGAGTAATATATGTATCAATAGCCAACTATTGGTAACTATAACCAAACAACCTATGGTACGTTTATATGTAGAATTTCACGGCGGATGTTGTGAAATTATATCTCAATAATAATATGTAAAATTTTAAAACCATTTAATCAGTTAGGATATATGGATTGAAACCCTGTGTATGTCCAATGGCGACTAAGTAAAACCCACAAGGAATTCCCTATTAATGTGAAGGTGTTTTCTCGCTTAACGGATTCTAATAAGACTTTAATATAATATTTATTTATTTAGTGCTGAAGGATTTGCTCAAACAATAGCCTTCTAAAAAGATATTGATGTCAGTTCTTCATTATGCTTATATTCTTTGCCAAGCATTAACTGGAATCTACGGAGGCAAGCTTGGAAATCCTGCATCTAATGACCTTATTCGAAAAGCGAATATGAGACACCAATGTTGACTTGCAATTACGGAAAAATCCTGAGACTAAGAACCTCTGCATTTCAGCCGTTAAACCCGGAGCCCCATGAGAACGTCTAAGCCAAGAAATAGGGAAGACATCAGAAAACTAGTGGGTATAGAGGTCTCCACTAGTCCTTGTTTATGTCTCGTTCCCTCATTGTAGTATCGTTTGCGTAAAACCGTGTGGTTATGACGCTGCAACATGCGTTTCTTAAACAGCGCGGACTTGCGTGAACAATGCAGGCATGAAAAAAATATTGTAAAAACAGACCTCAAACTTAATAATGTAGGGTAAATTATGTTTATTTAATATCGATATTTTCGTTATCAAAACAAATTTGAAGAAATTTCTGTTTTAGATTTTCAATGTGAGTACCAATATTAGTGTATTTATTTAATTCTGTCTCATAGCTAAGAAATTATAAACCCAATTAATGCGTGAATTATTGTATGTGTATTTACTTAAAAGAACATGTGATTCTGCCGCGTTGTTTTTATTACAGGAAGGTAAATGGACACTTTGTGGTCATCGAGTATTACAATAAGCCGCCCAGTACAGATACGACCCAGTAACATCTATTTTCATCATATCTCAACCAACGAAGAGTACTCACCATGACTCCAGGCAACTTCATCCCAGCTTCGTCTACGAAAACAACAGTTTACCTTCGATCGTCGTTTCTTCGACTATGAACCATATTATGTATCAGGTAACACTATATTTGAACCTCAGTATCAAGTGCTTTAACGAACTATATAATCGCATAAACGCTGAGAAACCCATCGGCTAGGACAAGATATAAACACGTAGATATCGCTGTTGATACTCACTATGGACCCATAATAATTTGACAGTATAGTGATGATACTTGAAGCTAAACGATATTAAACAATATTTAAAGTTAAATGATACTTAAAGACATTTGAAGACATTTGAAGATGAAATTAAAGACAATTTGAAGTTTAATTCTGAGAACTCCATCAATCAGCACACGATAGACGATATTTGAAGTTAAATGACCTTAAAGACATTTGAGGATATTTTGAAGCAGAAATTAAAGACAATTTGAAGTTTAACTCTGAGAACACCATCGAGCAGTACGAGATAAACGATATTTAACGATATTTGAAGTTAGATGATAGTTGAAGAGGTTCGAAGTTGAATTTAAAGACAATATATTAAGAGAGTCACTATAATATGACGGCAACCCGTTTCAAAAGGCACAAATGAACAATTTTACTGGAGAATACATTCTCTATGTGCCTCAAAAATCCTAAAAATGATATGCTAAGAAGAAAAACACCAACACCTTTAGTGGGAAGAATCATTTCCCAGTTGACTATTAGAACGATATTTAACGGTCATTTCCCAGTTGACTATTAGGGAAAACATACCGTGTAAAGACAACTAGACTCGAACTGTTCCATGAAGAAACCATAACGTAAGTGCTTCGAAATTTTTGCCACAACAAAAAGGAGTGAAGGACAGTAATTTACAACAACAGAAGGGTGTAGTACACTAAGGACACGAAAGGTGATGAATAGATGTGAAGCTAAATGTGTTACTTCCTAATAGCTTTGACAATGCAAAAATCTCAATAGTGAAAGTGTTTTTTATGTCATCAGTGAATATGATGAACCAAATATTGTATGTTATAAATCATTCATGTAGAATTAGGTGTAATATTATCATGTTATTCATTTAACGTTGTGTAGATAGTATGTAGTACGTCATATAGACAGCAAAAAAAAATATAGTTTTAAAAGTAGAATAGCCCCAACTTTGTTGGAAATGTAAAGGTAATCAGTGCTAGATATAGAAAAAAAAAAAATCCTTAATATAGTAGCTAACCTAGAACCGAAAATAATCTTAATCCGGTAGATGAATTTTAGATAGGGATGTAGAATAAAATAAGAAAAATAATTGAAAAATTTTAAGCACTCCTAATGAGCAGTTACTAATGACGGGACGTCATTATTTGATGGGAAGGGTGATGTGCACCAGCAGTAGAATACCATATGTTTAAAATATAAGATTCTTTCCTTCTAAAGATGATTTCGGGCAGAGGTTGGACGTTCCCTAATTGGGTTCAAGTACCGCTTCCAGGGGTCTGAATTCATGGTCAGCAGAAGGAGAAATTGCATTTCTAGCTTCAGTCAGACAACGGCGCTAGTCGTTCGAATTTCGCTAAGATAATTAGTAGCAAAAAACAAAATGCTAAGCACGATATTTCTAAGGAAGTTTAAATGGCAAAAAACTGTGTGAACTCCTGAATCATCTGAAAAATCTTAAAGAGATTATTGGACGAAGATTTGCGTCCTTGGGTCGCTTGAGCCAATGGCAGGCAGTCCCTAGAGCGCAGGACGAAAGAACTGCGTTTGGGAGTGGGGGTAAATGTGTTTTTTTTAATTTCAATATGTATTCAGACTTAAGACGATTAGTACCGCAAATAATCTCGGTCACCATTTATTTGTCTTTGAAGTGACCCGTTGCTGTACAACTAAGCATGTAAGTTCAATAAATCTATTGTCTTTTAATATGTGTTTGTTTCTCTTGTATGTCTGAGTCTAGTCCGATAATAGGTAACTAGTTCGCCAGTCTCCATGGTAAATGCTCCCAAAGGAATCTGATCTCCAGATAGCTCAAGAAAGAAGAAGCCACACTCGTATGTCTACATATTCAATTTTCTCTCATTAACTGAGAGCGTCGTTAGCCTAGTTGACACAATCTCCAGCGCTATAAGTGGCGCTATAGGAGAAATCTCTATCACCACAGTAGCGAATCTTCCCATTACCACAAATGCAAATTCAATGGTACAAAACAATGTTAGAGTTTCTTCATTATACCTAGATTTCTTGCCAGAATTTTTCTAGTTAAAGATAAAATTTGTTGATTTCTCTTTACAAAGTATAAATAGCAAGCCAAAACCTTGAATCTCAAAGAGCAAAACCGATAACCTTACCTTACCTTAGATCCTCCAGAGCCAGGAATGGCTCACAGGGCGTCTAAGAAGCCTCGCCAGACATCTCGGAACTGAGCTGCAGCCGTGACATCCTCCCACTGTGATTGAAGAGACAGCTCCGCATTTCTCAGGTCCTGGTCGTAGGGTGTGTCTTTGTTTACCTCTTTTCCGCCTCCCCTCGGGCGCCACTCATATATTGTTTTTGGGAGTCGATCCTCTGGCATGCGAAGGACGTGACCAAGATACGTCCATCTCCTATGCATCAAGAGGTCAGTAACTAATGGCTGAGCGGTTCGCCGACGGACTTCTATGTTGGTGACCTTTTCCTGCCACGATATGTTCAGGATCCTTCTAAGGCACATGTTCTCAAAAGCTAGGACACGTTTCTCCAGTTGGACGTTTAATTTCCAGCATTCGCTAGCATAGGACTACAGATAAATATAAAAGAAGGGGGGGAATAGAATTTAATCGCTAGTTTCTATTCATTTGAGGTATTTGAACCAAGCCTAGAATACAGTTGCTGTGTAATACCACAGCAAATATATTCGAGCAGAGCATGGGTAAATTAAGTTACATATAAATAACTTGCAAGTTATTGTAAGTTACCCATATTCTGCTTATCTGCAAAGAGGGAGATGGTACATCTAACAAGCTTGTTCGAAAAAATCCTACTCAAAAATTGCGAACACATGATATTGAATATTAAAATCATTCTTGATATTTCAGATTTCAGAGCGTGTTTTTTTTTGCAGGGATGATCGTATCCAAGTCGTAGACTTTTAAAAGAGGGCTCATTCGGACGAAAATTCAACAGCGTATCCTTTTATGAAGAGGGAGGACGGTATCTAAGGCTGCAAAAAAAACAATGTAGGCTCATTGTTTGGAGCCTACAACTATTGTTTGAGCCTCAAACTTTCGATTAGACACACTTCAGATGAATTAAATATTCAGATAATGATAAATTCAACCCCAACCTACATTCATTCCGAATAAGACATATGCATGGAGGAGAAAAATTGGAACTTCTTGGGAGGGTGTAAATAGGGAGGCTTCAAATAGATTGGGGAGAAGGAGCATGCGTAGCTGTGTTGACCTCAGGGCGGCTTAATGCTGCACTGGGTTGTTGGTAGTAGCAGTAATAATTTAGGATAAAGCGTACTATATTGAATCAGCGACAAAAGCCAAATGCGGAGCCCGTTTGGATAGCTTCATTCATGTGTATCTACTCCTACTACAAGTTTTTTTCATCTTTTCATAGTGCCAATATGCTACTGCCTGAGCCTTGGTCCAGTTTTTTTTTTTTAGGTCCACTGGTCCATTTTTTTCCTGTTATTTTTCAGGAAAATTTATCTTGAGTGTCACAATCTTGATGCTCACAAAAAATGTTCATTTCACATGCCTTTTGACCCTGTTCATTTCAATGACCCTGACATTAAATTAATTGCAAAAGGAATTTACATAAATTATCAGGACACCCCTCTAGTACTCACCATTTCCCACTATCCTTTGGTTAAAATGAAAAGCTAACAGTTCATTCGTGATGTTAATAATGAGCTATCTGTAGGAGTTGTTTTCCGCACACTTTGTTAAAATGAAAAGCTAACAGTTCATTCGTGATGTTAATAATGAGCTATCTGTAGGAGTTGTTTTCCGCAAAAATTGTTCAACTTCCCCCGATTTGTACCGGGGATAGAAATATTCAGTTTCAATGAAATTTCATCATCAGTAAGTGTGAATTATGTTTTATCGATTATACGGAACCGAAGAGGCTGTGCCCTCCTCAACGCCTCGCTCTTTACGCTAAAGTTTTTATTGTTTAAAAAGAGTTGTGAGAAAAAGTCAAACTTTAGCGTAAAGAGCGAGGCATCAATATGATAATACTTCTTGTCTGTGACCCTGACATTAAATTAATTGCAAAAGGAATTTACATAAATTATCAGGACACCCCTCTAGTACTCACCATTTCCCACTATCCTTTGGTTAAAATGAAAAGCTAACAGTTCATTCGTGATGTTAATAATGAGCTATCTGTAGGAGTTGTTTTCCGCACACTCAAAACCAGCTTGTATCAACTGTAATTTTTATTCCAGTTCATCTTATACGACAGGAAAACTAATATCGAAACTTCTGTCTCTTCTAAATTTCAACTCGAGAAATTACGAACAGGACACAATTGGCGCTAGGGATCGAGCGTTATCGGTAATGTAACTATAATGTGTCAAAAAAATAGTCAATAAAGTCTATCTCAGTTAAAAGAGAATAGTCAAATATTAACCTGAATTGGGGCAATTATTGATGCCAAAAAGGACCATATAATCAAAGAAAATTTGGCAACCTGAATCAAGGAGGCACACTTGTGCCTCTATAAAGAGGCGACCCACCACAATGTTAAGCGATCTAGTACTCACCATTTCCCACTATCCTTTGGTTAAAATGAAAGCTAACAGTTCATTCGTGATGTTAATAATGAGCTATCTGTAGGAGTTGTTTTCCGCACACTCAAAAACCAGCTTGTATCAACTGTAATTTTTATTCCAGTTCATCTTATACGACAGGAAAAACTAATATTCGAAACTTCTGTCTCTTCTAATTTCAACTCGAGAAATTACGAACAGGGACACAATTGGCGCTAGGGATCGAGCGTTATCTGGAAACGTAACTATAATGTGTCAAAAATAGTCAATAAAATCTATCTCAGTTAAAAGAGAATAGTCAATGTTAACCTGAATTGGGGCAATTATTGATGCCAAAAAGGACCATATAATCAAAGAAAATTTGGCAACCTGAATCAAGGAGGCACACTTGTGCCTCTATAAAGAGGCGACCCACCACAATGTTAAGCGATTTCAGGTCCTAGAGGTCGCAGAGAGACGGCGGTAATCGCATTTTGTAGCCCAAGCTCAAACTAAGAAACTTGCGAAATTTCATCCTCCTCCGACTTTATCTTCATGGGTAAACTAGACAATCTGGGCCGGAAGTTTGGACTCTCCCACCACAGCCCCCCTTTAACGTTGTCCGATTGGGCTGAAATTTAGAGGTTAAGCTTTCCTAGGGCCCGGGAGCTTATCCTCGAAATTTCAGCTCAATCCGATCACTCCTTCCCTGTTTTCAAAAAACCAAATATAGCCACTTAAATTCATCATTTCTTTTTTTTTTCTTAGCCACGCCTACAGGCCACAGTTGGCAACGGATCCGGTTGAATGAGGACTCATTCGAAGCAGAATTCGACCTGTTAGGGCCTTTTGATATTTTCAGACCGAAAAAATTATCCCCCGAATTTACATTTACGAAAACCTTAGTTTTTTTCAAATAATACAGATAAACAGGTTAGACATGCTTTGTTATGAAAATATCTGCGCGTCAATTTTCATAACAAAGCATGTCTAGCCTGTTTATGTGTATTATTTGAAAAAAACTACGTTTTCTAAAGAGTTAAAGAGGCTGAGTTACAAGGTCAACCCTTAAAAACGTACAGGGATTAGGAGGCACAGTTGGGGGGGGCTGTTAAAGAGGCTGAGTCACAAGTTCGAACCTTAAAACGTACAGGGATTAGGAGGCACCCTGTACGACGTGATTTGAGTATTCAGGAATTAAAAGCCTTAACACAAGAATGTTCAAGAGCGGGGGTTTGGGGGCGGCAGCCCCCCAACTTTAACTCCTGACACGATCAGCTAACAGTTAGTCAAGCAATAATAAGTAATAAACTGTACGAAAACGTGCAGAAATTATTTGAAAAAAACTACGTTTTCTAAAGAGTTAAAGAGGCTGAGCTACAAGGTCGAACCTTAAAACGTACAGGGATTAGGAGGCACAGTTGGGGGGCTGCCGCCCCCCAAACCCCCCGCTTTCGCAGCCTTTAAATAACAAAAAAAAAAAAAATTTAAACTGAAAGTAAGGAGCGACATTAAATCTTAAAACGAACAGAAATTATTCCGTATATGAAAGAGGCTGTGCCCTCCTCAACGCCTCGCTCTTTACGCTAAAGTTTTTATTGTTTAAAAAAAAGAGTTGTGAGAAAGTCAAACTTTAGCGTAAAGAGCGAGACATCAATATGATAATACTTCTTGTCTGTGACCCTGACATTAAATTAATTGCAAAAGGAATTTACATAAATTATCAGGACACCCCTCTAGTACTCACCATTTCCCACTATCCTTTAGTTAAAATGAAAAAGCTAACAGTTCATTCGTGATGTTAATAATGAGCTATCTGTAGGAGTTGTTTTCCGCACACTCAAAACCCAGCTTGTATCAACTGTAATTTTTATTCCAGTTCATCTTATACGACAGGAAAACTAATATTCGAAACTTCTGTCTCTTCTAATTTCAACTCGAGAATTACCAACAGGACACAATTGGCGCTAGGGATCGTGCGTTATCTGGAAACGTAACTATAATGTGTCTGGAACATATAACCGATGGATCCTTAAAAAATGATACTGTTTCAGATACCTAGATACAGGATCTTTTGCAAAAATGTGAACAATAACGCACTATCGTGTGTTATCGGGAAAACCTAACTATAATGTGTCTGGAACATATAACCGATGGATCCTTAAAAACTGATACTGTTTCAGATACCTAGATACATGATCTTTTGCAAAATGTGAACTATGTCGCAACTTTGTTCTACCCTAAATATTGTGAAAATTGAAATGTTACAGCTACCTTTTCCTCAAATTTCAGTCTTCTTCTTCAAGAGTCACAATTTCTCCTATCTCCTATATAGAGATATCACAATTTCTTTTAAAACGCTTGGGAGCTATACTCCTTAAAAACGCCTATGAGATACTGCAAGATATTAACGAATTATGATTATTTTTTTTTTAAAGTTAATAGCAAAGAAGACAAGAATAATTTCATTAGAAGTGTGGGCTATGCTTCCAATTTATGTATAAATTGGAATCCTGCAGAAGTTCCAAGAGAAGGGCTAGAACCTATATTTCTGTCACACCTGGCTAATGAGGATAAAGCATGCTTTAGGCCATTTTTGGCTAATCAATTTGTAGAGGTATTACACTTGGTGATAAAGAACGATTGATTTCAGGAAAATGAAGTTTATTCTAATTTTTTCAGTGTTAAATGAGAATAACATCAAATTCCTGCCCACTACCCTATATACTATTAGGCAGAAAAATTTTAAATTAAACACTTAGGCTGAGATCAGTTAGCTTTAAGAAACAATTAACTGAAACAGTAGCAGTAATGCAAGATCTAGCAGAAGACAGACCTTCTGGCTATATGCTGTTTGTGATAGTTTTTTTATGATTTGAAAGCTAAACAGAAAATAATTCCTTATTTAAACCCAGGCATACTATTGCTAAGAATGTCTTTTTATATTGGTTTATTCTTACAGATAACATTGAATACTATTATTTTTGCCTTACTAAGGGTTATAAAGGTTTACAAACTTAGCCAGCAGGGTACTAGAACTAGATTGAGACTAAAATGGGCAAGCGCAAAGAGGAATTCCTCTGTGACATAGGTTTTCAATCAAAGGTCCAATTCTGGGAACCAATGATATCAAATAATGTTAGAGATTACAGAGCACCAAACCTTTCATAAAATCAATAATCTTTAAGCAATTTGGAAGCTACAAACTAATATAGGTAGGCATGACATCACCACCCTCTTTGTTCATGTGATTTCTTACACAGACATCTGACAAAAACCTGAGACCCTTCGCATTTTTTTATCCAACTCATCTGTGCATTAGATCAACAAATATAACCAGAAAGTTAAGTGTCAGGACCCAGATTTAATGTTACATTATTGATAAAAAAAATGAACTGTCACATGTTTATCAAACACTATTGAAATATGACATCCAATCATCAGTCCTCAGATATGGGGTTTTCAGGCCTACTTGGACCTTGCCCTCACTTTCCTGCGCTTTCTCTTAAGCCTCCTCATACGCTTCTTCCTTCACTTTGCTCTCATGTTTACCTGAAAAGAAATAGTGTATAAAAAAAAAAATTCACACAAACAGCAAATATCATGGTGTCCAGAATGGAAGAGATCAGTATTCTAATAGCTTGTAAGAGTAGTAAAAAAGAGCATTACAAGAGACGTGTTAGCAGTAATTAATATTAGACCAACTTCTTACATTGATCAAAAGTCAACCTTAAACTTGTCTTCCATAGCAAAACCCGAAAATATAGGTTTTTTGTTTAAAAAACAAAAGCAACTAGCATTAAAACTGGAAATTATAAGACTATTAGCGCCCCCTCCCCAGGAGAGGTTCAAAAGGAGTAATAATCCCTAATCTCATTTAGAAGGGTTATCTTTATATTCCTAATTTGACAAAAACATCCAGGTGATGGCTGCCCCTCCCCCCAAGAGTGGATTCAAACAAGTAATAATCCCAGAGGGTTATGTAAATATTTTCTTAATTTTATAGAGTAGCAAAAGATGGTCAACCATTTTACATGCACTGTTTTGTTTAAGAACCAAAAAAAAAGAAGTTTGTAAGACTCTGGTATAGCAGTCACATAAATTATAGCACTAATTTGATTAGCCCTTTCAGGAATGCCTTCTGAGTTGTGGCAAGCCTTGCTGAGCATCAGAACTACAAGCTATATTACAACTGGTTTTCTTTCTTCACAGTTGCTCAGTCATTGAAGGATGAAGGTATTCATACAGTGCTAACAGTAGACACTAAAGAACTGAAAGGATTTACTTTGGAAGACAAGCTCCCAAAGCAACATGGTCAAGGACCTAACAATTGACAGGTAGAACAGGTAAACTGCATAGTAATAAACAGTTTGAAAACTAACAAGACCATTTTCAGTCCTCCTAAGCTAGGATTCCAGAATCGACACTTGTAAGCAGTGGCAGGATCCTTAAGATGCAAAGTGTTTTAAGGTCATTTGCAAGGAAGGAATATAGTAGGTTTATGGGTAGAGTAGCTACATTCACAAAAAAAGGTGCACTACAAATAACAAAATTAAATTAAAGAAACTATATTTTCTAGGATAAACAACAATTCAATAAACGCGAAAATAAAGGTGAACACTGACAGTTGTAAAAGTTGACAGATAGCAGCAATTAAAAAAGAAGCTTAGCAGAGAATATGGAAGCATGTGAAGCTGATATGCAGTGTTTGATGTGTTCAGTTAGGAGATGGTGTGTGTGAGAAATTGTATTTCTAATGGGAATGCCAAGAATTATGACTTGGTCAGATCTTTTAACTTCCAAGTAAAATTTCAGCAAGGAATGGCTTTTCCTGTTAAAGAAGACTATTTTGGATTTTTCAGCATTGAATTCAAAACCAGACTTTAAGTATTAAGTTTGCAGTTTTTGAAATGTTTCAGAAATTTTGTCTTAAGTTTGGCTGAGGTTAAAAATGTCATCAGTGTAAGGAACTAAGAAGAAATTGAGACCAGAAAGAATGCAATATATCTGAGACTGATCTTGAGCTTTGAGGACATAATTATTGAAATAAAAAGGTGAAGCAATGGCACCTTGCCTTGCTCCTTTCTTAACTAATACAGTTTATCCTGTTGCCTACGCATACTATGAGAACTCAGTCTGCCCCAGTTCATCTTTTCCTGGTCTAGTGGACTGGCCATAGGTGTTAACTGCAGCACATGATAGGCTGAGCTGTAAGAAAGCATCAGTACATCCAGCTAATAAGAATCAGATTAGATTTTCCACCTGATGTTAAGTACCTATCTTCACTTCTTCCCTCTTCAAAGGCTACTGACCTTTGATTGTCTGTTATAATCTTAGTGTTATAGAACTGAAACCTGAGAGACTTACTACTCAAATAATTGTGTCAGTTTGATGGGTTTACTCTCCATGAGTCATTGTTGTGTGTTAGGAGTAGTGTTGGGTGATATTTGATATATTGATGTATCAGACCAAATATTGATATCAAAACGTATTATCAAAATGATATATTTTAAGGGTCTCTAACCCCCTATATTCCCCGCGGAAAATCCACCACATGAACATTCTGCAAATTTTCAGCATACATCTTCGAGATTCTTTGCAGGTTTGAATTCTTTGATTTTATTTATCCTTATCTTACATCTCACCCTGGCATCTTTTTTGCAAGAATTCACTTCATGCTCCCGAGTCAGATACGTGAATTATTACCAACTGAGAATTAAAAGTTGGCCAAAAACGATTTTATAATGAAAAGTTAGGATTTTGAATGTTATCATAAGTAAACTAGCCAATCAGACAGGGTGAATTTTCCCAGTCTGAAAAATTTTGTAAAGGAAAAGGAGCTATCTGTCACAGATAATTTAAGATAAGGTAATTTAGCCTAATTGTAACTATACATGTATAATATATATATATATATATATATATAATATATATATATATATATAATATATATATAATATATATATATATATATATATATATATATATATATATATATATATATATATATATATATATATATATATATATAGCTCCTACAAGTTGAGAGCAAAATTGCAAATGAGATAGATTTGGCCTTGCTGGCTGCTGAATCTTGATCAGAAGACACAAGTACCATCCCAGTCCCTGCAATGCAGTCATATCAAAATCAAGCTAATTTGTGGTGTTCACATGATGAAGTTCTTATAGTCAATGCAGGACATGCTTTGACAGCAGCTGAATATATCATGGCTCTGCAAACTTTCAATAGGGAGCCAATAGGTTCAAGAGAAACCTGTTGTACCGGGATCCAAATTCGAGAAGAATAAACCCCCCCCTGTCAAATTAATATCGAAAAATATTAATTAAGACAACACCAGTCTCATTTTCTGAAAGAACGCCAATCTAAAAGACACGGCATTTGCGTCATGCAGTTTGCTTAGTTAAAATAGCTTAAATCATAACAATCTCGAAAGACTTTTTGCTGCGACAAGATCGCAGGTGCAAACATTGTTCGTGGCATGGTTTTGCCATAGTTGCTTAAGGTAGATCCATATGCTTGGTAATTCATCCAACATTGTGTAGTTTCCATCATAGAATTGCTTTTCCTAGAAGTATGTGCGTGAAGATTTTTGGTGTATTTCATTGTAGTAAGTTCACTTAGGGAATCTTCCATTTTACTTAATGCTCTTCTTCTTTGGCTTTCTCTGTTGTTGGTTAATAAAGCCTTATCAATTTCTGCCATTTTCTTGTCAAAATAGTCTATTATGAATTTTGATTTTAGCTTAGGAATGATGGAGGGTGGTTCTCCTTTTTTCTCCTTGTTATGCATGTCTTTAGTTGATTGCAGGCTCTTATCCGAGTTTAGGAATTGAAATATAGAGTCCTTGAGTTCGTAAGTATTCTTCTCCAATCTCATTACTTGTTAGAACAAGGTTTCAAACGGTTTGGGATCTAGCTTCATAAATATTTTCCAGACATTATGACTTGCTAGCAACGAATTCTCGTGTTTGAATTCTCGTGTTTGAATTGTATTTGAAATGACTAGAAAATTCTTTAGGTTGTCATAAGATTTTCCACTTTCTGAATTTTCCAAATCCAGAAATTGGATAGTTTCTTTCCTTTACTGACTAAAATTGAGAGTCAAAATGTATTTTTGTGTTTTAAGTAGCATAATAAGTCTTTCAATATTCGTATTACAAGAAAAATAATGCAATTGGCTTATTTTTTCAAGTGTCTTTTCAGGCAGTCGAAATGTCTCTAAGGAGTTTGTACAAAATGGATGCTAAAAAGCTCTAATATCTTTTACTCGTGTCATTACCGAACCCTGTCTTGCGAACCCAGGTTTTATTGTCCGTTATAATCAATTGTTATTCATTTTTATTCTTGTTGTTTTATGTCTTCTGACTGCAAATTTCTTTGTCCTTCATTTTTGTTCATCATTACCTTAGAAATTTCTTTATGCCTTTTTTTCGGCTGTTCAGATTCATTAATCTGGATTTCCTAGTACTTTTGATTTGTCGTCTAACATAAATTTTGTTGAACAAAATTTTCGTTTACGATTTGATGTTAATATTGATGTCACACGTTCCATGCCCTTTGCTTCAGGTTTTCGGAGCCACTTGTCAGTTTGTAAAATGTTACATGTATCTGGTTCATTTTGATTCATCATGCTCGTCGTTAAATGTCTTCTAACCGTAGATTTGGCTCTGCACCATTTCTGCTTGTGGTTCATTGTGATTCTCCCTGCTGCAAGTTTCCTAAGCACATATTTTGTTGTAAATTATTTTCATAGGGGATTTGTTGTGATTCTCATCCTTTTGCTTTAGCTATTAAGATTTACTTATATTCTTATATATTATTTTGCAAAATTTAATTTTGATTTGCTTTTTAACCGTAGAATTTGTTAGCAACATTTTCATTACAATTCAATGTACTTCTTGCTGTTGCTTGTTCCATGCTCTTTGTTTTAGCTGCTTGGGGTCATTAATCATTCTCAACACTTTCGCTTGTGTCTGCTTCCTATTTGATTGATCATACTCGTTCATACATATCTTCTTACTGTATATTTTGTTTAACATCGTTTTCATTTGCTATTTGTTGTAGGTCTCCCTGTCGCTTGTCTTCCAATATATAAATCATGGGGAAACCTGTTTACAACAAAAATGATTAGTGCCAGGAGAAGCCGCAGCGTAGAAAGAAACATATGTTCCCGACTGACAACCAACCTCAACCAAAGTTTAAAAAGAGAGACAGGGCAAACATTTCCCGAAATACAACCCTGAAGGGTAATCCAGGAAATCAGCACTCCAAGGTGGCGAAGATTTGCTGGAGTAGTACGAAGGAGCAACAAAGAGGCTGATGGGGCATTGAAAGAAAAGAGGAGATTTATATAATGAGCCTGACTGGTACCTCTAAGGGTGAGTAAGGGTGAATTAAAACCCCTTCCAAGAAGATGATGTTGTTCTTTTGATTCGAGCCAATGGCGACAGATAATAAAAAAAGCTAATATCATTTCATCAATTTTCTTTTGCATGGATAGCATTTTTTTTCTTCTTCTCTGCAGATACCAAGGCACTGGGGCGTCACAGAAAACTATTTAAGGGCTCTTTTTAAAGCACTTAGCTAAATTTACTCACTTTTTTTCAGTTAACAAAACACCAAATTTAAAATCAAAAACTTTTTGACAAAAAAACTTCGTAAAAAAGATGAAAAATGACGTCATAATCGTAATATTTTATAGGAGAGCTTACGTAAAATAGCACAGACAAAACCACAATTTTTTACACAAGGTAAAAAAAAACTATTAAGAAACCTATTGAAGCTATTAAAAGAAAAACTGTTCAATTGGTTAAAAGGGGTTAATACATAGAATATGCGGAGTGGAAAGGTCCATACAGTACCAATATATGTAGTTTTTATACACTATTTATTCTTATGATTTCTTTTATATGAAGATACTACCTGTTCACTGATGGCGGTAACCAGAAGTTGGTATGTGACTGTAAGTTCTGACTCCAATGGTTTTGTCAATATCAATGCCAGTTCTCCATTTTCTGTATTTTCAAGGCAAAATGACCAAAGTCTTTGCGTAAATTTGCCTTGGAACTTTCATCAGCTTCAATTAGACACAGGATTTTAGGTGTTTGAGTGTTTTTATTTACTACCAATAGGTTGGAATATTCTGATTGCAATCGAAATTTTGGTAGGTACAATTCCGGTACAATTTCCACCAAGCCTGTTTGCAATGGTATCAAAATTACAAACAGAGTTCTTCGTCCCATGTTCTGGCGGTCTAAAATGAAAAAATAACCCTTAAAAAACTAGAGGTAAAGCTAAATATCGTTCATAGTCAACAAGAAGAGACATAACTTGGATTTCTAGGTGAGTACAATCTAGCCCTTACCAGAAATCCACAGATGACTCCAATTCGATTGTGGGGGCAAAAACTCATCAGAATGATTTGAATCAAATCCAAGTTGCCTTTTGTTTTACTTATTTGTGTCAGCCATGACAGCTAAATTGCATCAAGAAATTCAATTGAGCGAATTACAACTTATCTGGGAAGAACTGTAATGTCAATTCTTTGAGCTAGCTTGCTTTTAGCTATCTGCTCTGTTACTGGCACTGCTCAGTCCCTGAAGATTTTAAACTTAGCTTTTGCAACTACAGATTCACGAATGCATCTGATGTACCAAATTTAATTAACACAACTACTATTTCTGTTTGCTTCTATTATCTAGCATAATCTATTATTATGAACAAAATTTTTTGATGCCAACAGTGCTTATAATTTATAAAAACTATGTCAAACAGCTCTAAGTCAAGTGACTATGTCAAGTAACTTTTTGTCTTGATTCCAAATATATAAGGTTATTTAAGTTTAATATCACTCATTTAAAGCTACAAGCCGGATAACATTCGCGGAATTTTCATAAAAGGGGAGGAAATATCCAAGAAGTCCAGTGATTTTAATGAAAATAACACAATCTGGGAGATCATAAAAAGACGAATAGCGCCCAGGGAAAGGGATGACATGAGATTTTCCCGCTGTTTACATATAGGGTCTGATATTGAAATTGTAAAAACTTTTTTGGTGGAAGGTTTCTCTGTCTGAGGAGGATTTTCCAAATGAAAAAAAATTCCGTGGGGATTAAATTTATTGAGGCAATATTCCATCCTAAAAAGTTATATACAGTGACGTGTAACTCTATATAAACTATTTTATGGCTATTTTTAAATGGTACGAGGGGAAGGTAAAAAGACATTTCAACTTTAAGATCGAGGGTTGAAGAAGGGGCAGCCTATCTCATAGAAATAATAGTTTCTGTTTGTTTTAAGCTTTAAATCTGCCCCTTACTTTCTGTTCAAATAATCATTGCATGAAAAAATCATTGTTGTATGGAAAGCGCTAATGTGTCTTTTTTTTGCTACTAGTTTGAGACTGGAGCATCATAAAAAGCTATTTAACAATTCATGTAAAAGGTAGTATAAATATCTATGTACTTTTATAAAAAATTTGTTTCAATTCCAGGATCAAAAAGTGTAATCTGTCACAAAGGACACTATTTGGCTGTATTTCTAAAGTGAAACCCCTACGGCGCATGAAAGGAACATCTCAATGAGTTGTAGTAGCTATTGTAGGTAGCCAGAGCCACAAGTAGCTGCAGGAATAACTGAAAATATACATTATCAGAGTTATAATTAGTCAAGCTTGCCAGTAAAAGCAGGGTATCATAGTCACAGTCTCCTCAGCCCAAGTAGTTTCAGTTGTGGCTGGAGAAGCAGTAAAAAAAGTGGCCTTCAAAGTTTTACCTGAATCTTCTTTGCGTTTTTCTGACAGCCCCAAAGTTCAACATTCTTTCTCCCTTTTCCTGGCGATTGTCACATTAAACAAAGGGCAGGTTGCATAGTTTGCGGTAATAATGTCTTTTTTTTTGCTGGGAGGGGAGAGGAAATTCCTTGGTTATACTCATTAGGCCTTTAGATTATTTTGAAAAAAATTTTGTTATTTCAGAATTTGGAACATGCTGAGACGGGGATTTAAAGGATAAGGGAGGCCTTATACTTTCCAACTACTTTTCAGCATTTTGCGGTAGTTTCAATTTTTTTACTCTTAGCTATTTCTGAGGTATAGCTGAGAGGCTCTTTCGATAACCGTTATGGAAACGGCGTTTCTGATTTTGTTCACCACCAAGCTCAGAAAGTCTGGAAAGTAATCACAAGTAGAAGTAGTATAGTTGCAGGTTCTTGCAGCAGTAGCCCCAAGTAGTCGCAGGTGTAAGTAGTAGTGGTTGTTGTCGTAGTCTCAGTAGTTAGAAAAATGGCCCTGAAAGATCAGCCCGTTTGTAGAACATCATGTATAGGTCTTTTTCGTATCTGAAGGCACACAGTGTCTTTATGTTTAGTTCAACATGCCCCTCAACATTCGGAAAATTTCCGTATCAAAACCCTTGGCCTTTCTGAACGCAACCAGGATCAACATTCCCCCTTTCTTAATGATGAATCCCGTATGTAAAAAAGACTAAATCATAGGAATTATAGGAAGTTAAAGGAAAATATATTAAAGAACAAATTATTGCTTCATAATATGCTACAGCTGTAGTTAAAACATTTTGACAACAATTCTCTGTACTTTACTACTGACACTCAGCCTAATTTGCACATTAAGGACCAAAATTATATATATTCCATTCTGCATCACTCTTTTTGTCAACTCGTGTTGAAAACAGAAAACAAATGAGAACATATGTAATTTCAGCTATATATTTGTATATCAGGAGGTTCTGGGGGTAAATCATATGGAATCTGAAGTCAAAATGTGGAAAGAAAAATTGATTCTACAAACTGTGAAGCAAGAGTTGTTTTCTTAACACGTTTCATTCTCAATTTCCCCAGTTTTTAGCTTATACCCTGATTTAAATTTATTTAAAATAATTTAGAAATCTGTAGTTCTATAAATAGTATTGTTACTATGCCACTTGTTACCACGGCAATAAGATATTTTCAAGTGCTATAAATTTGAAGACGAGAAGTAACAACTCGTCTTAGAAACTAAAGCACCATTTGCCTAGTGTGTCATCAATTGTGGTGTCAAACATCACCCGATACTACTTTGATACCATTTAAGTTCAACACCACCTTTACTCTTCTTTTTTTAGTTAGAAACCGCAACACTTGGTAGGTTTTATGTTGGCAGAGCACTGAATCAGTTCTTAGTATTTTTATATAGAGGACTATTATGATGGAATTGAAATTTTTGAGACCGTTCATTTATTCCTCAGCACTATGCCCAACATCTAACTAATAAAGATATTCTATTTAAGGAACTTTTTTGACTGTGCGCCGAAAGATTTAATCAATTTTATTATACAAAACTCCTTGATGGAATAAAACAAGGTCAAAACGGCAATTAGACTAAGGCAAATTCTATTTTGATTTTTCGCTAGTTCGAAAAAATGACAGTTATTAAAAACTAGATATAGTCATGAACTGTTGTTACTGCATATAAAAGGGGATGTTTTATTTTCTATATATTTTTTTATACCTCGTTTGTACGCGAAAGTTTGTTTTATTTTTGTCTGAGTTCTGTTTTAAAACTAATTTATGATTCTTGAGTTTTTTGTGAGAACTATCCAACAGGATGCTCTTTATTTATTATTAAGATCAAGAGTTAGATCTGTTACAACTATCATGGGAAAACCAAAGGGTAACTCCTGATAGTCCACTTTCTAACTCCACTAAAGACGTCAAGCACATATCCTTGGACTAATTCTAATTTCGTATATATACTTGTTTGATTTTGATTAAATTCAGTTTAAGTTCATATTTATACTGAAGTGAAATTACTGAATCTTGAACTCTCAAAGACTATTTTTCGATCCTGTAGATTATATCTCATGGATAGTATAGGACTGGAATGATATAATTCTCATTGTTTGACCAAGTAGGCTTTGGCCAACACAAGTGTCATGATTGGCTTACAGGTACGTTAAATCATTAATTATTGGTTACTTTTGCTTTTGAAATTTGTATGACAAACACAATATTTTCCATCTCTGTTTTTTTTTGTTCAGGCTTTGAAAACTTAATTACTGGGTATTTTTATTGATTACCTATTGTTGCGAGTGATCACCTCTGTCAATAAGGTGCTTACCACTCATTCGAATTGATATGCCTCTTCATTGGGCTTTTAGTATATACTTCGAATGGGAAGTGCTTGTTTATATTTCATTAATTTAGGCCATTTTCTGCTTAACAATTTTGCATTATTGTGTTTTTGATAATCTATGACCCTTTTTTTAAAGGTCATTTATTTGTTCTAGCTTGCATTTTTCCTTGCTGGTTAAGTTTTACAGGTCAATCTTGCAGTTTAGATACAATAATTTTTTTTTTACCTAAGCAGTGGGTTTTGATTTTATTTTTCTTTTCTGCGTTAATCCATTAAATAATACTCTTCTTCTGGGCATATTTATTTGTTTGTCTAGGTTCTGAAGTTTCTTATCTTTCGCAAATGTCTTTGTTGCATAAAATGGGGATTTCAAAAAGACGCGTCCGACTCGTTTCGCGGAAGTCAACTACGGACCTTAATTAATGACCCGTCGGCGGTCGGTAGCTTGTCGCCTGAGAGGCCAGTGTGTTCGAAGGGGGTTGAGTTATTTTTGCGGGTTTGACAACTTTGACGTTTGAGTTTCTCAGTTCATCTCATGACTTCATCACCTCTGTCAGCTCAGCCCAAGTGTTTTCAAGTTAGCAATAAGGACCAGACAGACTTGTCTTATTTCACAGGATTGTCTGATGGTATTGATGGTAAGTAGTAACTATATTTAAGTAGCCTAAGCGTCGTAAGAACCGTTATTAGCCAAAATGTGGGGGGGGGGGGGTATTTATCGACTGGCTGGTCATTTTTACCGACTGTTTAATGCAGACAAAAACGACTATTATTGAGAAAAAAGGACTGTGTTGACAAAAATTCGGCTGATTTTAAGAAAAACAACTATCAAGGAGGCACACTTGTGCCTCTATAAAGAGGCGACCCACCACAATGTTAAGCGATTTCCGGTCCTAGCGGTCGCAGAGAGACAGCGGTAATCGCATTTTGTAGCCCAAGCTCAAACTAAGAAACGTGCAAAATTTCACCCCCCTCCGACTTTATCTTCATGGGTGAAAGTGGGCCGGAAGTTTCGACCCTCCGACCACAGCCCCCCTTTAACGTTGTCCGATTGGGTTGAAATTTAGAGATTAAGCTTTACTAGGGCCCGGGAGCTTATCCTCGAAATTTCAGCTCAATCCGATCACTTCTTCCCTGTTTTCCAAAAACCAAATATAGCCACTTAAAGTTCATTTCTCTTTTTTTTTCTTATCCACGCCTACAGGCCACAGTTGGCAACTGATCCGGGTGAATGAGGACTCATTCGAAGCAGAATTCGACCTTTTAGGGCCTTTTGATATTTTCAGACCGAAAAAATTATCCCCCGAATTTACATTTACGAAAAACCTCGTTTTCCTATAATAGCCCATGTTAATTTTTCTCACCACAACCCCCCTTTAACGTTGTCTGATCGGGCTGAAATTTAGAGGATAAGCTTTCCTGGGGCCTAGGAGCTTATCCTCGAAATTTCAGCTCAATCTGATCACTCCTTCCCTGTTTTCCAAAAACCAAATATCAAGTTTTGTGGGAATTTGCTTGCGTCAAAAATAGATTCCATTTACTAAAAAACAATTACAATTGTGTCTCTTTAGTCCAGCGGTTGATACTCCAGACTGTCAGGCGGAAAACCCGGGTTCGATTCACCGTCAGAGCAAATTTTTTATATACTGAATTTAAACTTTAAAAAAAAACTCAGTTTCTGTTTTAAATTATTTGAAAAAAATTACGTTTTCTAAAGAGTTAAAGAGGCTGAGTTACAAGGTCGACCCTTAAAACGTACAGGGATTAGGAGGCACAGTTGGGGGGCTGTTAAAGAGGCTGAGTCACAAGTTCGAACCTTAAAACGTACAGGGATTAGGAGGCACCCTGTACGACGTGATTTGAGTATTCAGGAATTAAAAGCCTTAACACAAGAATGTTCAAGAGCGGGGGGTATGGGGGCGGCAGCCCCCCAACTTTAACTCCTGACACGATCAGCTAACAGTTAGTCAAGCAATAATAAGTAATAAACTGTACAAAAACGTGCAGAAATTATTTGAAAAAAACTACGTTTTCTAAAGAGTTAAAGAGGCTGAGTTACAAGGTCGAACCTTAAAACGTACAGGGATTAGGAGGCACAGTTGGGGGGCTGCCGCCCCCCAAACCCCCCGCTTTCGCAGCCTTAAACAAAAACAAAAGTTCTTTAAACTGAAAGTAAGGAGCGACATTAAATCTTAAAACGAACATAAATTATTCTGTATATAAAAGGGGCTGTGCCCTCCTCAACGCTTCGCTCTTTACGCTAAAGTTTGACTTTCTCACAACTCTTTTTTTTAAATAAAAACTTTAGCGTAAAGAGCGGCTGGCTGGACGCAAAATATCTGATAACTGAATGTGCCTCTGTGAAATTGAAAAAAAACAAGACCAAAGGTTCTATGGGATCCCAAAAATTCAATATTTAATCCAGACATTGGGTTTTGTCTTTGCTAGATCCAGTCTTTGCCAGACTCCTTGAACATTTTTACTCTTAAAGATATAGAAACAGATTAAGGCCAAATGGCTAATCCACCGAGAAAACCACGTTCAGACTTGGATTCAGCATGTGTGTTTACCTCTAGAAGTCATATCTATTTTGACGATACCGATCGAAACGATCCTGCCTTCTGCCGATTTTCCGGTTTCGCCGAAATGCCGGAGCTACTTGTCTGGCGAAAAATTGAAACTCAGACACGAATTTAGCATATCTGCTTACCCCTATTAAGGGGTTTTTATTCTATACACTGCTTAATGGCATCCTAAATCTTACCTATATTCCTAGACAAATTTTATTTTTACATACATGTCCTATAGTTCTTCTACATTTTTATTTTTATATATGCTGCAATGACTACATTGCATCTTGTTTGTGACTCCAAGTTACAATATTCTGGGACTTCAATAATTAAATTTATGTATCCTTAGACCTGCGCAAGGTTCATTATTATTTTTTTTTAAGCTGGCTATTGTGCATAGACCACGTACAATTGTTGCTAAGTTGCAAATGATAATTATTTTGAATGGCTTCATTCAAGATGAATGTCACACTTAACTTAAAGGGGTGTGTGAACTGACTTTGATCTATGCTACACAAAAATTACTTCAACAGTGAAGGTATTACTAGTTTTGGGATGGTTTTTACATGGTTTTGATTTCCCTCAATATTAAAAAATATTTTTTGTTTTCTACATTTGTCTAGTAGGGCCAAATCGGTTTGACCAGGGCCTTTAGCAAACCAGTACCGAATCTTATATTGTTTTTACAATTTTTATCTCATGCTGTATATACTGAAGGTACTTGCCCTTTCTCCTGTTGTATTTTATTCCAAATTTTCCTCTTGCGGATTGATAAGTGGGTTTATTTGCCAATCGTAGTCCAAAACAATACAATTCCTTGCTATACATTCTTAATATTACAAATAAGACAGCACCTAAAAAGAAAAAAGGAAAATAGCAACAAATCTCAAAGTATACAAGGTGCTAGCCTAGAAAGGGCTGACAAATCAACAAAAAAGTACTCAAACCCCCCTTGTAGACCATGAATATATGAGCCCTACACAGGAAAGCAAAAAAGACACAACAACAATTATACCTGGGCCACTACCTGATCTAAATGAGAAAAACACCCTAAGAGTATCAATTCACCAATCCTTCTTAATATTGTATAGGCAGAGACTACAAGCCTTATTTGAATTGTTCAATACGGAAACACAGAAGTTAAAACCACAATAATCTTTAAGTTATTTTTTTTTGAAAAAGCAAATACTGCAGGTCTACTAGTCTAATTCCAATTGTTGGAGAATTGGCTTCTCACTTATTTAAGCTGTCAACAGAAGATGACTGGGATGTTCTAAGGGAAAACGTAAGGAAACTAAATAACACTATGAGCGTGACCTTACATGTCCAAAAAATACAAGCTAGCATAGCCAATTATCAAAGAGACAAATTTGAAATGAAGCAATTTAAAAGAAAATCTCAAAGACAGTAAATATAATGAATTACTTGAAGAACAAGGTGGAATGCATGATATCAGATTCAAGCCTCACCATGGTGTCACTTGACATAGTGACAATGTTGTTGCTCAGCCTAGCAACAGATGTTAGCAAATTTGAATTCGCTTTATTTGCCCTTACTGGAGGAACCTTATCCTACAATCTAGTAGATCCTTCTAACATAAGAAGTATCTTGGATGAAATAAAAACGCATCTAACATTTGGTCTGCATCTACCCACAGACCCAGAAGTAGCAAACCTATTCCATTATTACACAAAGCTGAAGGTTCACATCACGGACATAAATGAACAACTATTTGCAGTGGTAACAATTCCATTAATAAATCAGCAATCTTTTTGACTTATATAAAATTTCTACATTTCCAGCCAATATAGGCAAAACCAATTCATCAATGACTATTACGCCTGAAGCAGAATACTTGCTAGTCAATCAAGACAGAATAAAATACGCCTTAGCTAACCCACAGAACCTAAAGGAATGTGTATCATTCAAAATCTATTATGTCAGCTAACCTTGCCTATTTACAATGTCAAACCCAGATCCTGTATGTTATATTTTTAAAAGAAACCCAAAAGGAAGAAATCCCTAATTTGTGTGAAGTGTTAGTAGAAAGTACCAAACAAAAGATATTCATTCATCTTTTTTCTGTTCCAAGGGAACAGTTGGAACCATATCATGTTATAATAATACAGAAAGAATTGATCCAAGTTACAGAACCAAATTGCTATTACAAGACATGGGAACAATAACCATAAAGCAAGGGTGTAGACTGGTAACCAAAGAAACCACAGTACAAACACCATTAATAACTACAAGCACAAATATAGGTCCTAAGGTGATCAATTTCAAACCAGTCAATTTATCGTACATCATTCCAAGTATTAATAACAAGGAAATAAAAACCTCAATATGGTCAAAAATGGAGAATGTCAAGGGAACTCTACCACTTACAAGAATAAGAGAAGCACTAGACTCCCAAATTCCCCTATTCACTAATGAAGACCAAAGATTAACGTACACGTAGAAAGTAGATACGGACTAGTCTCAACAAATTTTTTGTCGAATATACTCCTGACCATATGTTTCGAGTTCATAATTTCTCTGACTATAAGAATGTTATTAACCCTGAATTAAGGAAAAATTATTAGACCACATGGGAAAAACGCAAAAAAAAGATCACACTGAGTTGAGTGAGATGCAGAACCTAAACCTGGAACTCCCAGATAACCCTTAAGCCAAGAAAAAAAAAGGAAGATGGAACTCCCAGATAACCCTTAAGCCAAGAAAAAAATCCTGAGATGTAAATCTCTTAGCTATAAATTGTGTGAAAGTTGAAGTAGTTGACTTATGTATTCCTCAACCAATAGGAGCACAGATGACATAATTCTAGCAAAGCCTTAATGTAACCCTTGGCAAAACTTGGATAATATAGTAGTTAGGATTTGCAGTCTTTTGCAAGTCAGTCAGTCAGTCTATTGTCAGTTGACTACCAGTCTTTTGCCAGTCTTATGTGAGTCTTTTGTTATGTTTAAGTTAAACATTGAACTTACAGTTTAGATAGAGCAAGTTGAACTCTATCCTTCAGTGTATGATAAATCATAGTGCCCACACCAGTAAATTGAAGTGCTGTTTATTGTGATATTCCTGAAAGCCTTGTACTTCAATTTGAGTAGAAAATAAACACATTACTTTCTTATTCATGTCTCTTCATGTTAGTATTTCACAGGATAATTAGTCCTTTGTGTCTCCAACTGTTCCTTAAGAAACCTGAATCTTTATAATCTGATTTCATACAGGTAATGAGTAGTAACCCAATAACATGACGACCCTAGATGTTATGGCTATGCTTCATAGTGAGGTTCTTTAACAGTAGAACCAAAGGTCAGCCAAAAAGAAATTCAGTCAGTAACGGCCATTAACATATGTTCCCTATTTGACCTGTTGTTTTAATCCCCTGTCACACACAAATCCCCCCTCAAATTATTGTGTAAAATCACAACCAAAATATGCAAATAAAATTCCCCCCACTTGACTGTCCACTCAAATGGTGGAAGTCTTTTGCTATGGGGTCCCAAAAACACCTGTACAAAGTTGCAACGAAATTTATGTCTGTGCCTGCTACCAGTGTCCCTTCTGAAAGTGTTTTCCAAGGCTGGTCAATGAATTATCAAATGGTGGAACCAACTCTCAGGGAAAACATTGACATGCTGCTGTTTTGAATCGCCAGTAGTTAGTTTTTCTCTTTTCCTGAGCCTGAATAATTCCAAATCTTGGTTTTTATTATATTCATTTATATAATCAAACTTTATTTTTATTGTTTGATTTTATATTGTTTGAATTTTGAAAAAAAAAAAAATTGTACAAAATACCCTTTATTTACCATTTGAATTACTGAACTTTGGCAAATCCATGTGATAGCAAAAAACTGATCCAAAACATTGATATCAATATATCAATTATCAAAATATTGCCCAACACTAGTTAGGAGTCATTGTTGATGGTCAACTTAAGTTTAGCCCCCCCCCCTGCAAAATCTCTATTGTCATCTACCCTCCAATCTCTTGGAATGATCAAGAGAACTATCTCCACAAGATGCCCACAAGTATTTATGTAGCTCTATAAAGCACTGGTTTGCCTGTGCCTAAAGGTTGGAATGTCCCTGGCATTACCCTACTTTCAAGAAGGACAAAAAAAATACTAGAAAGAATACAACAAAAAGCAACCAAAGTGGCTAAAGGCCTCAAACAAATGCCATTCAAAGAGCATTTATATCATTTGAGGCTTTCTACTCACATACCAGAGAAAACATAGCAACATGATTATGGCCCACACAATTATTTCCAAAAACATTCTTCCTGGTCTCCTTGCCACCCCTCAGAACATTTTGTGACTAGAGGGCATTCCAAGAAAAACTTCAAGTAACACTCTTAGTAATCAAAATGTTAATATTATTTGCTTTATTAAAGTTACAAAAGTAAAAACATTGATTTTTTTTTTTTCAGTAAAGTGCAAATTATGTTCTGGCCTTGGGAAGACACAGGGGTTTTGAGCCCTACTCATGTTAATTTCTGCTCATTTTGAGTTTGACTAAGTTATTTATTGTAATTTCTGTTTATTTTGGGTTTCATTTATTTATCAATGCTGATTTATGGTAGTTTCACATTGGTAGATTATTTGATTTTATTTTTGTTTGTTCTTGGTTTAAAAGTTCTTTACTTTTCTTTGAAAAACTTATTTTGTGATTACTGAAAATGACCATGATATTTGGAGAGAGAATAAAATCAGAGAATTGAAGGCACAACATGTTATGTTTTTAATAATTTCCTATAGAAGGCACTACAGAAATTTCCTTTAAAATTGAGCCATTAACAGCTCTATGTTTCAGAGCCCAGCTAGCTGCAGAGAAGGAAAAAAAATGCTTTTAATGCAAAACATTGTGGTTGTGGCCACTTTCCTTGTTTTTCAAGCTAATGAATTTTCCTTGTTGTTCAAGCCAAGGGACTAAGTTTCCTTTATATAGTTTTTGGACAAAGTAGTTCTCATGGTGTACTAGACACTATTTTTAGGGTTTTAGGAGTA
Source organism: Artemia sinica (assembly GCA_027921565.1). Taxonomy (NCBI): domain Eukaryota; kingdom Metazoa; phylum Arthropoda; class Branchiopoda; order Anostraca; family Artemiidae; genus Artemia; species Artemia sinica. Next base: position 17,569,309 of record CM051273.1, read on the forward strand.
CAGTGCTATTTAATAGCAGTAAAAAAAAAAAAAAAAAAAAAAAAAAAAAAAAAAAAAAAAAAGGCACAGGAGGTGACAAAAAAAAAACAACCACTTAGCCAGTCTTGCTGCTTAAAATATAGCACAGCTAAAATAGAAAATAGCTATGAAATAAGATATTTTTCAGTCTAGGGGGAATACCCCATCTCCCTCCACTTCCCAAAAGGCCCCTAATCTAGAGTTTTACCCTTTTTATGGTTTGAAGTCACATTTGTAAAAATTCATACCTAGCCCTGTACTGTCAGTTATAATGCATTTTGTGGTATAATACTGCAATTTTGAGAGAAATACTGCGTACTGCAATTGTACTGTAAAGTGGTTTTATTTCCACATTAGTACCAAGTGACATCACTGTATGCAAAATGTCACAGTATGGGGCAATTTTTTGCCCTCAATTTCTAATGATATATGGCAGGCTACAGTGAATTTGGTACAGAATTTGAACTTCTAAGAATAATGGATATGAAAAAGTTAATTGGAAATTTACCAAAATCTAACACTTCAAAAGAAACCTTTAGTTTTCATTTATAAGAACAAGTGACAAGAAATCAACTTTTTAAAACAAGGTTTCTTTTAAAAGGCTTTGGCATTTTAGGGGCATTGATATATTCACTGAAAATTTACCCTATCTCAGTAGGACAAATACTGCTGAAACACCCATTTTTCACTTGACAAGCATTGATATATGATGCTGGTCAAGTGAAAGCACTTATACAGCCCAGCCCTCCCCCTCATACAGCTCTGAACCAAGCTGAGAGCTTGGTATCTCCTCTCTCTTACATTACTTTTGGCTAATAGCTTGACAGGTGCCTTCTGTGCAGGGTTTCCAATATCCCCAAATTTTTGGGGATTTGTTTAGGCCCAGGGGCACCAAAGATTTAAATCCAGCCCTACATATAACCCAAAATATACATTAGAATGTTGTTCTTTCAATTGATTGAGCTGTTGTTAAACTGGTTATGCTGTGTAGACAATCCAGTTTAGCCTGAGTGATTGTGCTGAATATTGATTGAATAAAAAAAATCTACTTTTTAAAATAAGTTAAAAATATGAATAGATAATAACTTGACAATGAGATAGCTATTCATTTAAATCTCAAATAAATTTCACATTCCCCTCCCCCCCCCCCCCCCATATGCAAATATATACTCTAAAATGTATATGCCCAGAATTTTATATTATTTTGCCAAATTGCTAGATCAATTTGAAGAAAAGTGACATATGAAAATGTTGGTCATATTTACAACTCAAGATACATATCTACACATTAGGAGGGGGGATTAAAGCTCATTCCCCACGCAAATGAAGGTTATATTAGGATTCAGGATGGAATTCTGGTTCTAAATGTGGATACATTTTACAGTAAGTTTGCAGTTTTCAGCATAATTTAGCAAAGGTCAAATACATCACCTGATACCTTTGTTATGCTCTTTCATAAATCAACAATTGTTTTCTAAGGGTAATTATATTTTTGAGCCCTTAATGGAGCCCAAAAAGCTTAAACAGTCCAGTAACCAAAGTTTAAAAATGTTTCTAAAAAAAATTCTCTATGAAAGAGAACTACCATTTCTGGCTGATTCAGGAGTAGTCATTATTATTTTCCTTGCCTTTAATAGGTATTTTACTTATTATAAATCAAAAACAGCTCCATATTTTTTTTTGAAAATTGCCACCCTGGGATATTCTGGCCTGAAAGAACAATTTAGATAGGTCACTAGTTTGAGAAAACTTATTTAGAGCCTTTTTTATGGAAAAAATTCATGTGAGTGGCATCATTTTTATATATATTTCAAGAGCAAAATTACATCTTTTTCCCCTCAGGAGTGGCCAGTTTTAGAAGGAATGATGGATGCAAAATTACACAAGATGAAAGATGACAGAACAGCTAAAGAAAAAGGCATAGAACAAGGAGCTGCAAAAATCACATTGAAATGTAAAGGAAAATATTGCACAACAAAACCTGCTACTTAGAAGAGAAGCAAGATATGATGGCAGAAAGGAATAGGTACTTTAGTGCAAGTCTGTGAAAAATAAACAGGAAGAAGGAATTTAATTCATGCCAGAATTACATAATTCAATTGAAATTGCTGATTTTTCACTCTAGAATGAAGAAGTGTTGCTTTAGCATCTGCAAAGATGCACAGGAAGGATAAAATGATTTCACACTATGCCAATGCCTAATTTAAATATTTCAGAGGACATAGGCACTGGGACATTCCTGGTTGCTAATGAATAACATAACAGTGTAATTAAAAGAAATATAATGACTGGGAAAAGATATGAAACAAGTTATTTTGGTATCTATGACATGAAAAGGGTGGACAACACAATCTGTAATTAGAAGAGAAGCAACAGTGAGAATTACAAAATGTACCAGAAGAAAAACAAATCCTGTAAAATGGGGAATTATTTGGTGTACTAACAAGGAGGATACTTGTCTATTATATAAAACACATCTGAGAAGTTAAGTTTAGTGACAATAAAATATGATGAAAATAGAATACTTTATTAGCAAAATTGTGAAGGTCATTTGTGAATTATTAAATTGGGAGCTTGGCATCAACTGACTGTCTCAAAGACAAAGAAAAGTTCATTATTAACACAATTCTTGAGGACACCAGTTAGTTTGCTTTGACTAGTGATAGCATATAGTGTCTCACCATGGATGTTCAAGAATCATTTCTTGATGTTGGAAGGGCTACAACACAGCTGAGCTGGAACAACAAGGTTTCACTCATTTGAAAGTGAACCAAAAAAAATAATTTTGTCAACCCAGAAACCAGCACCTCTACCCAAAAAGTAGAGAGAATGTGGGGCACAGCAAAGTGGAGGAATAAACAGCACCAAGGTACATCCCACCATCATTTACCTTCATACTTAGTTGAGTACATGTGGTAGGCAGCAGCAAAGGCAGAAGACCAAGTTCATTTAATTTGATTATTAAGGACATTTCTGCATTCAGTAAGCATATTTTTAAGTTGTATTTTTCATAATTTGCTATCAAAGTATGCTATTTTCATTATTTATTTTTATTAGGTTAAATAGGTTTGGTTAGATTAAAATAGGTTTGTTTAGGTTACATATTTAATATATGCTATAGCCCCACCTACACCCCCCCTAATGTACAAATATATATCCCAAAAATTTGTTTCTGAACTATTATATTTTCATCCTAATTGTTTTATTTCATGAGCATTCACCAAACTTCACTTCCCAAGTGTGCTTTATATAATAGACAAGTACCACAGCAAGGAGGAATTGAATTCATACCAGAACACAATTAATTTTGCTGATTTGACACCTCATGACTTAAAACTCCAAAAAAAAATATGATGCAGTGACTATGTTAGCCTATTATAGGCTACAAGAATCAAATATATACAAGCCTACCGTGTACCAGGGCCAAGGGAAAGTCTACACTCTCCAGCGTTTCCACTTGCCCAAATTTTGCAGGACAAACTGGATTTTTGACCTCTTGCCAGAAAAAAATAAACATTTCCATGAATCAGAAATTTATAGTCAGGGAGCTGCACAAGAGAACTGTTGATATTTCAGGTTTTGGGTAATCAGCAAGCAGCAGAAGGTTTGAGAACACAATCTGATGTCATTAATCATGCTGAATACAAAAAATCAATTTTATGTAGTCAACAAGGGGGTGCATCATACCCATTTCTTCAAATTCCCTGAAAATCCATCTCAACTGAACCAAAATTCCCTTGAAACCAATAAAAAATTCCAAACTGCTCCAAAACTACTCAGCTATAGCTCAATCAAAGAAAATTCAATAAAGGTCAATATTCTTTTTCAAAATAGTTTTATCTTTTGCCATTCAGGTTTAACTACCTAAAAATCAACAAAAACAATAACATAATTTATAGCATTTTGGAAATAATCTTGATCTATCTTGAAAATTTTGCCTGCACAAGGTTATTTTTTTATTTATGAATTTTGTAGGAAATATATTGTTCTACAAAATGAGTGATCTAGAAACGTTCTAGCTCTAGCCCTTTTAGTTTTGGTAAAATTCTATTTTAGCTACTTTTGGCTATCTTGGAAAGGGGTTAGGTTAGGAAAATGAAACTTTCAGGGATGGGTCTAAAGGCTAAAGTATGTCCCAGGATGGTATTTTCAAGTACCTACTTCTACTCCTTTCCCCTCTAGAGGGTCCTGACCTTTGATGACCTTTAACAAATCTGTGTGCTTTTAAGTAAAACCTTGCAAAATAAATATTCTGTTTAAATGAAGTACAGCAAAATTGTTTTCAGCTTCACAACTTTGCCCAATACCAATTTATAAAGTTTTAAAGATATGCAAACACATTTTCTAAATTTTGAAGAAAAAACTTTGATATGGCTGAAAATTCTACTCAAATAACAGGAATTGGATTTTCAGAACTAAAGCCAGAGAAAAAGAAACTGATAACTGAAAATTAAGGTAAAATGTTTTGTTAGAATTTCAATAGGTATAGAAATTTTAATTTCTATAGAAATTGGCATGTAGGCAAATTTCAGGACCCTCTAGAGGGAGGAGTGGAAGTAGGTACTTGAAAATACCTTCCCAGGACATACTTTAGCCTGTCAACCCACCCCTGAGTTTCATTTTCCAGCTGGGTCACCTCAGTTTGGGAATTTTCTATTGGTGGTTAGGTATTTACTCAGTTTGCCCTTTTCTAACTGATGTTAAGAGATTTTTCAGCCTTGTGAAGAGCATGAAAACAAAAAGGGTAAATTTTTACCAAATCATATTATTGACTTACAAATAAAGTGAATATACCACTTGATGCCTTTTTTATGCCCTTTTCCAAATATAATAATAATTTTTGTCAGAAATGAATTTTACCCCCACTCCTATGTATACCAATTCAGGGTATATATTTGCACATTAGGGGGGGAGAGCAAATTTTATTTGTGATGTAAATGGGAGGTAAGTTTAAACTTTACCCCCACCCCCCTAATGTGCAAATATACACCCTGAATTGGTATAGCCTATAGGGGGGGTAAAATTCATTTCTGACAAAAATGATTATTATATTTGAAAAGAGCATAGAAAAAGGCATCAAGTGGTACATTCACTTTATTCATAAGTCAATAATATGATTTGTAAAAATTTACCCAGAAAAGCACAACAAGCTGAAAACTGCTACACTAAGCTGTTTTACAGTAATAATATGCTTGGATAGACAGCTTCTTGATAAAATGAAAATGTGGAATCAAATGCTACAGTTGACAAATGTGATTGAATAAATTAGTCTCAGACTGTAGCTGATAGGTAGGCCTAAAGTAAACTCAGCTCAGAATTGGCTCCAATAAATACAAGTCACAGAGAAATTTTATTTCTGAATATAAATGAGAGGTAAGTTTAAACTTTACCCTCATCCCCTAATGTGCAAATATATACCCTGAAATGGTATATAGGGGTGGGGGTAACATTCATTTCTGACAAAATGATTATTATACTTGGAAAGAGCATAAAAAAGGCATCAAGTGGTATGTTTACTTTATTCATAAGTCAATGATATGAACTGCAAAAAATTTACCCTTTATGATGTAGACCCATCCCTGAAAGTTTATCTTCCTAAGCTAACCCCTTTCCAAGATAGCCAAAAGTAGCTAAATTAGAATTTTACCTGTTTGTTTAATTTGATGACTTCATATCATAAGGCTACATACAGGACCATGAGGGGTGCTAGGGATCAACTGTAACAAACATGACTAAAAATGAAATAGTTTTCAAATAGAGTAATTTAAGTGTCTTCCTAGCCTATTTGTTCTACAATGACTCGTCCTGGAGAGCTACTAGTCTGCAAATTTACCAAGACCAAATATAAAACATTTTTTATTTATAAGAGGCTATGCTTCAGCAACTCATGGTCACTTTTGGGCAAGTCTACTCTTTAACATAAATATGATATCTCAGTCACAAAAGCTAGCACAAACAGAAAAAATACACATGCCTACTTAATAATCATACAGAAGTATGGGTAGACTAAGAAAATACGAGACACTTACTAAGAACTAAGAAGGAATTCTAAGCTAGTTGCCTAGAAATGTCCTCTGAGTTACTTGCAAAATGCAAATAGGAAATGGACAGTGTTTCCAATATAGAAAATCCGTTGATGAGCATGAAGCGACCCATGCTTCTACCTATTCACAAATCCCAATAGAGGATAGAAACTAGACGATGAGCCAAAGAGCTTAAAATAACACAGACATTGCTGCATCACGCTTAGGGGCTCCAGTTCGAAAAAAATATAGGGAGCAGAGGCAAAATTTTTACTTATTTTTATTAAGAGAAGGTACCAAAAGTTGTTTTTTCAAAATCTAGCGGAGTGGACAATTTGGCTTCTCTTGTATTTATAGCGAAAACACAAAAAAATGTGTTTTTCAAAATATAAATCGAGAGCAATGCACCCCCTCCCCTTATTGGCACATATATATTAAGTATTTTAACTCAAATATACTTTTATCTAGCATATTAGGCTATTTCTATGCTTGTCTTCTTTGTGGTAGACTAGAAATTACTACGACTATACCTAGGTACATAGACAAAGTTCAAACGAACAAATACATTTAATGTGAACAACGTAATCTATAATCTTAGGAAAAAAAATAACTTGAAAGACATGACTGCTCTCAGGCTATTCAATGACCAAAATTACTCTATAATTATTTGGCTTATGAATTCTCCCTTAAGCTGACAAACGATACAAGTCAGAAATGTGAAGTATTTAGAATATTTCACCGTTGAAGTTAGGATCAATATGAAAGAAAATCTCTACCCAAAAATAACTTTAACTTTGTGTAAACTATTTTAGTCAAATAAATCACCTTAAATGTCAAAAAAGAAGCGATGGGGCCCATACTCTACAAAATTTCAAGCTCACAATGGTGTTACCTACATTACCAATTTGTTCTCAATATGCAAATTGACAACAAAATACTTGCCTGTAAGGGAATTTTCAGTTTTTAAATCAAATTCTTGTATTTTTACTTGTTTCACAATTAAATATTTCATGTTTTAACTATAACGCCTTCGAAATTGTGTGAGATGATGAACTGGTGCCTTTTCTTATTGCATCAACTAGCTCCACGTCAAATTTTGAAGATATCTCCAGTCAGTAAACTGATCTATTTTAATGAAATTATACAGAGTGTTTTATCAAGAAACACATTATCCAAAGTAAAACTAAAAGTTTACTTGTAAAAAGGTGCTATTATTCAAAACTTTTTCTAAAAGTGCCTCAAAATAACTTTAGCGTTTTTATTTTTTTTTTTTTTTAACCTTGGCTCCTCCTTTCCTTAAAATGAGCTGGTTTTTCTTTTGAAATAAATGTTTGCGCAGACACATATGTTACTCTAGCTATTTAATGGCGGAATTGAAATGTCCGTCTAAATAGATTGGCGGATAAACCAAGTGCCTAAATCTTTTTAATCCGTGTTATATTTTGTCAGTTCTTTTTTTATTTAACATTTTTAATTTATTAATGTGAGCTGATTCTTCTTGTTGAACAGTATCGTACAGCATTTGTTATTTTGATTCTAACATATTTTATCTCATTTTGGCACCATAGTTGTTTTTTCGTAGCAAGCAAGGGTTTAAAATATAGGGAGGGGGTAAACTGAATCTGAGATAATTTCCCCAATAGCTTTAAAGCTAACGTAATAAATTGCAATTATTTTGCAGTAACCTCCCAAGGCAGGAAATAACGTTTCTACAGTAGCGAGCCGCGATACAGTAGTGAGTATGCACTCAGTACGGACTACACACTGACAACATACCATTCAAAATGTGCCTGGAGTACAAATCCGAAGTTGTCTCAATAATCAGCAGAACTTTACTTTAAACCCTATAAAACTTTAGCCCTTTGTTTTGACAGACCAGGAGCGGATCTAGAGCAAAATCTTGGGGGAGGCCAATGTGACAAGGGTGCTAATGAGCAAAATCTTAGGGGAGGTGGCAATGTGACAAATGTGCCATAATTGACCAAATTTACAAAAAAAAAAGAGTAAAAAAAAAAAGAAAAAACAGGATAAGAGGGCGCCAGAAAAAAATCTTGGGGATGGGGCCGAGGTCCCCCTCCTGGATCCGCCAGTGCAACAGACATCTCAAGCACGTCCGTTATTTTGTACTTTGCGGCAATCCTATTGTTTTTTTTATTCAAAATTAAATTAAAAAAAACAAGTTTTTTTTAACTGAAAGTAAGGAACGACGTTAAAACTTAAAACGAACAGAAGTTATTCCGTATATGAAAGGGGATGTCCCCTCCTCAACGCCTCGCTCTTTACGCTAAAGTTTGTTATTGTTTAAAAAAAAAGAGATGTGAGAAAGTCAAACTTTAGCCTAAAGAGCGAGGCGTTGAGGAGGGAAGAGCCCCTTTCATTTACGGAATAATTTTTGTTCGTTTTAAGTTTTAACGTCGTTCCTTACTTTCAGTTAAAAAAACTTGTTTTTTTTTATTTAATTTTTGAACGTTTTTGAATTAATACAGGTTTTTGATTTTGGCTCACCGTACATGAATATTTAAAACAAAATTTGCTTATTAATTTTACTTTTATTTGGTTAAATGGCTTTTTCGAAACTTGTTTAATTTTATTTACGAACGTTTTTATTAGTAATAAATATACGTAACTTACGAATTAATTTACGTAACGAACTTCTAAATTCATATTTTTAATACGTATATTAGGGGGTTTGCCCCCTAGTCAATACCTTGCTCTTTAAGCTAAAGTTCGAATTTTGTTCCAATTCTTTAAAAATGGCCCCTTAATCACAACGGCCGTTAATTAGAATAAATAGCTCGTATGAAAGTACTAAAAAATCTTTGGCTTAAAGAGTGAGGGATTGACTAAGGGGTGAACCCAATCATAGACGTAATATTTTCTGTTCGTTTTAAGTTTTGATGTTGCTCCTTCCTTTCAGTTGAAAAACTTTGTTTTTTTAATTTAATTTCTGATCTTTTTCTTTAATAATGATGGGAAATCCGGTGCCCCCTTCATAGCAATGTCCCTTCCCCCATAAAAACTTCCTTCAAGGAAAGATCCTCCCATGTAACCCCAACCAACCCCCCCCCCCCCCCTTCTACCAGAAAAATTCCCCTTGAAAACGTCTGTATACTTCCCAATAACAATACTATAAGTTAACATTGGGTAAAGTTCATAACTTTCAGCCCTCCCCCCGGGGACTTCGGGGGATTAAGTCATCCTAAAAGACAAAGTTATCATATTGTCGACCATGCTGAACAAAATGGCTATCTCAAAATCTTGATCGGGTGACTTTGGGAAAAAAATGAGCGTGGGAGAGGGTCTAGTTGCCCTCCATTTTTTTTGGTCACTTAAAAAGGGCACTAGAACTTTTAATATCCGTTCCAATGAACCCTCCCACGATTTTCTAGGACCACTGGGTCAATACGATCACCCCCTAAAAAAAAAAAAAAAAAAAAAAAAAAAAAAAAAAAAAAAAAAAAAAAAAAAAAAAAAAAAAAAAACATGCATGCATAATCTTTTTTTCTGGCAAAAAAAAATTGCAAAATTCCACATTTTTGTAGATAGGTACTTGAAGCCTCTACAGTAGAGTTTTCTGATACGCTGAATATGATGGTGTGATTTTCATTAAGGTTCTATAGCTTTTAGGGGGTCTTTCCCCCCTAGAGAAAAAATTCGGCATTAGAATATGACGTCTTTTATCCACTATTGGACACCTGTGTGGCATCCATCCATCGTGGCAGCATAATCGTAAGCTTGCACTCTACAGGTCATAAAGCTGGGCCCATCAGCCTTTGGTTTGCTTACTATCATGTCACTTATACTTTCCGCGGTTTTGTTACCACACAGCACCAAATTTTGTTGTGCCAGAAGCTGCATAATAACAAACATTTTGTCAGAATTCCTTTGCCAATATTTTTTTTATCCATTGTTTGCCCTTTCCAAAGTCTCTTTTCTTACTCATTCTAACTCTAACTTCTCTCTTTCTAACTCAAGTCAACCTTCTCCGTGTTGCCGATAACAACTTTGATGTTTTAGAGTTGCAATCGCTAAATCCAACCTTCACTCATTTAAATAACGGGTACTTGCCGCCACCCCTTTTTCGTATGCCAACAGGGCCAACGGTCCCCTCTGCACCCCCCCCCCCCACTACACGATTGCTTCTACTATGACTACGTTGCCACAGCTACGACTATGACTAATAATACTACAACTACGACTACTGCTACTATTATGACTAATAATACTACAACAACTACTACCACGACGACTACTATTACTTCAACTACCTCTACTACTACGATTAATAAGGCTACAACTCCTACTACTATGACTACTACAACTGTTACCACTACAATTACTACTACTTCAACTACCACTACTACAACGACTGTTACAACTTTGACAGTTTACGACTACTGCTACTACAATGACTACTACTATTTTAATGCTGCTAATACTAACTACGACTACAACTACGTCTACTACTCGTATTACTAAGACTACCACTATGATTAATACTACAACGGCTACTGCGACAACTACTACTACTACGACTGGTACAACTATTTGTACTGAGACTACGACGACTACCACTATGATCATTACTGCTGTGACTACTACCACTACGACTGCAACTACTACTACTACCACTACTACGACGACTACTACTACTACTAAGCCTACTTCTACTATGACTTCAACTATTATTATAACTGCTACTACAACTGGGACTACTTGCGACTACTACTACTACTGTTGCTGTGATTCAGCTTTGACTGTTACTGCTATTTGAGCTCCTAATGCTGCTACTACTATAATTATTGAACTAAATCGAAAGAGCTTCAGAGCATCCAGATTGTCAAAATGGCATAAATGGCAATATCTCAGGAACAGAGCAGGGTATTAAGTTGAAATTTTTTAAGAGAAATTTTAAGTTGGTGTAAACCAAATCAAGACTCTGTGCGTGTCTAAACTGTAGCGTCTGTGCAATATCCCAGAAACAGCTAGGAGTATTACGTTGGAACTTTCGGGGCATGTTGTTGGAGATTTTGAAATAAATCAAAAGACACTATGTTCATACAAGGCTGTTAAAATAACATATCTGCGACGTCCAAGGAGCGGCTGAGTTTACTAAGTTAGAACTTTCAGGGTGTGTTGATGGGGATATAAACTAAACCAAAAAGAGCTATGAGCATTCAAAGTTGTCAAAAGATTGTATGTCCGATTTCTCAGGAACGGCTACGGGAATTAAATTGAAATTTTCAAGGTATGGTGAGAGGAATGTTCAATTAATATTTATCTATATTCAAGGTTGTAACATGATGGTGGCCAGAATCGCTTCATCCTTATAGAAGCCCCAAAATAATGGGGATTTGCAATATGTTTGTTCGAACAATATTCCACGTGCCCATCCATCCAAAGCTCTATAAGAGAGAGAGAAGGACTTTTGGACAAAACGTATGCACAAAAAAATTATTACTACTTCCCCTAAAAAACAAATTTGTCCCTGGGGGAGGTAGAGAAAACAAAATCCTTAAAACAAAAAGACACTTGGCCACCGACACTAAACAATAAATACAAAATAATATCATATATTATATTTTTCCTCTGGGAACCTTATATCAACAAACCCCCACAATAAATAAATAAATAAAAACTCATATTCAGCAAAAAAGCAGTTCCTTAATGGTTTTTCTAAATATACTGGGTCTCCAATAATTTCAATATCATTAGTTAAACTATTCCATTTCCGTATACCACTAAAAAAAAAAAAAAAAAAAAAAAAAAAAAAAAAAAAAAAAAAAAAAAAAAAAAAAAAAAAAAAAACATAAACGGGAAGAAATACCTCTAATGTAACTAGAAGTCAACACCAACCCTTGTATCGTGAAAATGAGCAGCAAACCTAATGGACAATAAATCACCAAAACAACGAGGTTGAATATCCTGCTGCAGTCCAAAAATAAACCACAATACATATAATTTACGAAGGCCTGCAGTAATAATATAGGATAAAGCGTACTATATTGAATCAGCGACAAAAGCCAAATGCGGAGCCCGTTTGGATAGTTTCATTCATGTGTATCTACTCCTACTACAAGTTTTTTCCATCTTTTAGTGCCAATATGCTACTGCCTGAGCCTTGGTCCAGTTTTTTTTTAGGTCCACCCTGACATTAAATTAATTGCAAAAGGAATTTACATAACTTATCAGGACACCCCTCTAGAACTCACTATTTCCCACTATCCTTTGGTTAAAATGAAAAGCTAACAGTTCATTCGTGATGTTAATAATGAGCTATCTGTAGGAGTTGTTTTCCGCACACTCAAAACCAGCTTGTATCAACTGTAATTTTTATTCCAGTTCATCTTATACGACAGGAAAACTAATATTCGAAACTTCTGTCTCTTCTAATTTCAACTCGAGAAATTACGAACAGGACACAATTGGCGCTAGGGATCGTGCGTTATCGGTAAATGTAACTAAAATGTGTCTGGAACATATAACCGATGGATCCTTAAAAACTGATACTGTTTCAGATACCTAGATACAGGATCTTTTGCAAAATGTGAACTATGTCGCAACTTTGTTCTACCTTAAATATTGTGAAAATTGAAATGTTACAGCTACCTTTTCCTCAAATTTCAGTCTTCTTCCAAGAGTCACAATTTCTCCTATCTCCTATATAGAGATGATCACATTTTCCTTTAAAACGCTTGGGAGCTATACTCCTTAAAAACGCCTATGAGATACTGCAAGATATTAACGAATTATGATTATTTTTTTAAAGTTAATAGCAAAGAAGACAAGAATAATTTCATTAGAAGTGTGGGCTATGCTTCCAATTTATGTATAAATTGGAATCCTGCAGAAGTTCCAAGAGAAGGGCTAGAACCTATATTTCTGTCACACACTGGCTAATGAGGATAAGCATGCTTTAGGCCATTTTTTGGCTATCAATTTGTAGAGGTATTACACTTGGTGATAAAGAAACGATTGATTTCAGGAAAATGAAGTTTATTCTAATTTTTTCAGTGTTAAATGAGAATAACATCAAATTCCTGCCCACTACCCTATATACTATTAGGCAGAAAAATTTTAAAATTAAACACTTAGGCTGAGATCAGTTAGCTTTAAGAAACAATTAACTGAAACAGTAGCAGTAATGCAAGATCTAGCAGAAGACAGACCTTCTGGCTATATGCTGTTTGTGATAGTTTTTTTTATGATTTGAAAGCTAAACAGAAAATAATTCCTTATTTAAACCCAGGCATACTATTGCTAAGAATGTCTTTTTATATTGGTTTATTCTTACAGATAACATTGAATACTATTATTTGGCCTTTACTAAGGGTTATAAAGGTTTACAACTTAGCCAGCAGGGTACTAGAACTAGATTGAGACTAAAATGGGCAAGCGCAAAGAGGAATTCCTCTGTGACATAGGTTTTCAATCAAAGGTCCAATTCTGGGAACCAATGATATCAAATAATGTTAGAGATTACAGAGCACCAAACCTTTCATAAAATCAATAATCTTTAAGCAATTTGGAAGCTACAAACTAATATAGGTAGGCATGACATCACCACCCTCTTTGTTCATGTGATTTCTTACACAGACATCTGACAAAAACCTGAGACCCTTCGCATTTTTTTATCCAACTCATCTGTGCATTAGATCAACAAATATAACCAGAAAGTTAAGTGTCAGGACCCAGATTTAATGTTACATTATTGATAAAAAAAAATGAACTGTCACATGTTTATCAAACACTATTGAAATATGACATCCAATCATCAGTCCTCAGATATGGGGTTTTCAGGCCTACTTGGACCTTGCCCTCACTTTCCTGCGCTTTCTCTTAAGCCTCCTCATACGCTTCTTCCTTCACTTTGCTCTCATGTTTACCTGAAAAAGAAATAGTGTATAAGAAAAAAAATTCACACAAACAGCAAATATCATGGTGTCCAGAATGGAAGAGATCAGTATTCTAATAGCTTGTAAGAGTAGTAAAAAAGAGCATTACAAGGAGACGTGTTAGCAGTAATTAATATTAGACCAACTTCTTACATTGATCAAAAGTCAACCTTAAAACTTGTCTTCCATAGCAAAACCCCGAAAATATAGGTTTTTTGTTTAAAAAACAAAAGCAACTAGCATTAAAACTGGAAATTATAAGACTATTAGCGCCCCCTCCCAGGAGAGGTTCAAAAGGAGTAATAATCCCTAATCTCATTTAGAAGGGTTATCTTTATTTTCCTAATTTGACAAAAACATCCAGGTGATGGCTGCCCCTCCCCCCAAGAGTGGATTCAAACAAGTAATAATCCCAGAGGGGTTATGTAAATATTTTCTTAATTTTTATAGAGTAGCAAAAGATGGTCAACCATTTTACATGCACTGTTTTGTTTAAGAACCAAAAAAAAAAAAGTTTGTAAGACTCTGGTATAGCAGTCACATAAATTATAGCACTAATTTGATTAGCCCTTTCAGGAATGCCTTCTGAGTTGTGGCAAGCCTTGCTGAGCATCAGAACTACAAGCTATATTACAACTGGTTTTCTTTCTTCACAGTTGCTCAGTCATTGAAGGATGAAGGTATTCATACAGTGCTAACAGTAGACACTAAAGAACTGAAAGGATTTACTTTGGAAGACAAGCTCCCAAAGCAACATGGTCAAGGACCTAACAATTGACAGGTAGAACAACAGGTAAACTGCATAGTAATAAACAGTTTGAAAACTAACAAGACCATTTTCAGTCCTCCTAAGCTAGGATTCCAGAATCGACACTGGTAAGCAGTGGCAGGATCCTTAAGATGCAAAGTGTTTTAAGGTCATTTGCAAGGAAGGAATATAGTAGGTTTATGGGTAGAGTAGCTACATTCACAAAAAAAGGTGCACTACAAATAACAAAATTAAATTAAAGAAACTATATTTTCTAGGATAAACAACAATTCAATAAACGCGAAAATAAAGGTGAACACTGACAGTTGTAAAAGTTGACAGATAGCAGCAATTAAAAAAGAAGCTTAGCAGAGAATATGGAAGCATGTGAAGCTGATATGCAGTGTTTGATGTGTTCAGTTAGGAGATGGTGTGTGTGAGAAATTGTATTTCTAATGGGAATGCCAAGAATTATGACTTGGTCAGATCTTTTAACTTCCAAGTAAAATTTCAGCAAGGAATGGGCTTTTCCTGTTAAAGAAGACTATTTTGGATTTTTCAGCATTGAATTCAAAACCAGACTTAAGTATTAAGTTTGCAGTTTTTGAAATGTTTCAGAAATTTTGTCTTAAGTTTGGCTGAGGTTTAAAAATGTCATCAGTGTAAGGAACTAAGGAGAAATTGAGACCAGAAAGAATGCAATATATCTGAGACTGATCTTGAGCTTTGAGGACATAATTATTGAAATAAAAAGGTGAAGCAATGGCACCTTGCCTTGCTCTTTCTTAACTAATACAGTTTATCCTGTTGCCTACGCATACTATGAGAACTCAGTCTGCCCCAGTTCATTTTTTCCTGGTCTAGTGGACTGGCCATAGGTGTTAACTGAAGCACATGATAGGCTGAGCTGTAAGAAAGCATCAGTACATCCAGCTAATAAGAATCAGATTAGATTTTCACCTGATGTTAAGTACCTATCTTCACTTCTTCCCTCTTCAAAGGCTACTGACCTTTGATTGCCTGTTATAATCTTAGTGTTATAGAACTGAAACCTGAGAGACTTACTACTCAAATAATTGTGTCAGTTTGATGGGTTTACTCTCCATGAGTCATTGTTGTGTGTTAGGAGTAGTGTTGGGCGATATTTGATATATTGATGTATCAGACCAAATATTGATATCAAAACGTATTATCAAAATGATATATTTTAAGGGTCTCTAACCCCCTATATTCCCCGCGGAAAATCCACCACATGAACATTCTGCAAATTTTCAGCATACATCTTCGAGATTCTTTGCAGGTTTTTGAATTCTTTGATTTTATTTATCCTTATCTTACATCTCACCCTGGCATCTTTTTTGCAAGAATTCACTTCATGCTCCCGAGTCAGATACGTGAATTATTACCAACTGAGAATTAAAAGTTGGCCAAAAACGATTTTATAATGAAAAGTTAGGATTTTGAATGTTATCATAAGTAAACTAGCCAATCAGACAGGGTCAATTTTCCCAGTCTGAAAAATTTTGTAAAGGAAAAGGAGCTATCTGTCACAGATAATTTAAGATAAGGTAATCTAGCCTAATTGTAACTATACATGTATAATATATATATATATATATATATATATATATATATATATATATATATATATATATATATATATATATATATATATATATATTATATATATATATATATATATATATATATATATATATATATATATATATATATATATATATATATATATATATATATATATATATATATATATATATATATATATATATATATATATATATATATATATATATATATATATATATATATATATATATATATATATATATATATATATATATATATAGAGGTCTTCTACAAGTTGAGAGCAAAATTGCAAATGAGATAGATTTGGCCTTGCTGGCTGCTGAATCTTGATCAGAAGACACAAGTACCATCCAGTCCCTGCAATGCAGTCATATCAAAATCAAGCCAATTTGTGGTGTTCACACGATGAAGTCCTTATAGTCAATGCAGGACATGCTTTGACAGCAGCTGAATATATCATGGCTCTGCAAACTTTCAATAGGAGCCAATAGGTTCAAGAGAAAACCTGTTGTACCGGGATCCAAATTCGAGAAGAATAAACCCCCCCCCTGTCGAATTAATATCGAAAAATATTAATTAAGACAACACCAGTCTCATTTTCTGAAAGAAACGCCAATCTAAAAGACACGGCATTTGCGTCATGCAGTTTGCTTAGTTTAAAATAGCTCAAATCATAACAATCTCGAAAGACTTTTTTCTGCGACAAGATCGCAGGTGCAAACATTGTTCGCGGCATGGTTTTGCCATAGTTGCTTAAGGTAGATCCATATGCTTGGTAATTCATCCAACATTGTGTAGTTTCCATCATAGAATTTGCTTTTCCTAGAAGTATGTGCGTGAAGGTTTTTGGTGTATTTCATTGTAGTAAGTTCACTTAGGGAATCTTCCATTTTACTTAATGCTCTTCTTCTTTGGCTTTCTCTGTTGTTGGTTAATAAAGCCTTATCAATTTCTGCCATTTTCTTGTCAAAATAGTCTATTATGAATTTTGATTTTAGCTTAGGAATGATGGAAGGTGGTTCTCTTTTTTTCTCCTTGTTATGCATGTCTTTAGTTGATTGCAGGCTCTTATCCGAGTTTAGGAATTGAAATATAGAGTCCTTGAGTTCGTAAGTATTCTTCTCCAATCTCATTACTTGCTAGAAACAAGGTTTCAAACGGTTTGGGATCTAGCTTCATAAAATTTTCCAGACATTATGACTTGCTAGCAACGAATTCTCGTGTTTGATTTGTATTTGAAATGACTAGAAAAATTCTTTAGGTTGTCATAAGATTTCCCACTTTCTGAATTTTCCAAATCCAGAAATTGGATAGTTTCTTTCCTTTACTGACTAAAATTGAGAGTCAAAATGTATTTTTGTGTTTTAAGTAGCATAATAAGTCTTTCAATATTCGTATTACAAGAAAAATAATGCAATTGGCTTGTTTTTTCAAGTGTCTTTTCAGGCAGTCGAAATGTCTCTAAGGAGTTTGTACAAAATGGATGCTAAAAAGCTCTAATATCTTTTACTCGTCTCATTACCGAACCCTGTCTTGCGAACCCAGGTTTTATTGTCCGTTATAATCAATTGTATTCATTTTTTTTCTTGTTGTTTTATGTCTTCTGACTGCAAATTTCTTTGTCCTTCATTTTTGTTCATCATTACCTTAGAAATTTCTTTATGCCTTTTTTTCGGCTGTTCAGATTCATTAATCTGGATTTCCTAGTACTTTTGATTTGTCGTCTAACCATAAATTTTGTTGAACAAAATTTTCGTTTACGATTTGATGTTAATATTGATGTCACACGTTCCATGCCCTTTGCTTCAGGTTTTCGGAGCCACTTGTCAGTTTGTAAAATGTTACATGTATCTGGTTCATTTTTGATTCATCATGCTCGTCGTTAAATGTCTTCTAACCGTAGATTTGGCTCTGCGCCATTTCTGCTTGTGGTTCATTGTGATTCTCCCTGCTGCAAGTTTCCTAAGCACATATTTTGTTGTAAATTATTTTCATAGGGGATTTGTTGTGATTCTCATCCTTTTGCTTTAGCTATTAAGATTTACTTATATTCTTATATTATTTTGCAAAATTTAATTTTGATTTGCTTTTTAACCGTAGAATTTGTTTAGCAACATTTTCATTACAATTCAATGTACTTCTCCGCTGTTGCTTGTTCCATGCTCTTTGTTTTAGCTGCTTGGGGTCATTAATCATTCTCAACACTTTCGCTTGTGTCTGCTTCCTATTTGATTGATCATACTCGTTCATACATATCTTCTTACTGTATATTTTGTTTAACATCGTTTTCATTTGCTATTTGTTGTAGGTCTCCCTGTCGCTTGTCTTCCAATATATAAATCATGGGGAAACCTGTTTACAACAAAAATGATTAGTGCCAGGAGAAGCCGCAGCGTAGAAAGAAAACATATGTTCCCGACTGACAACCAACCTCAACCAAAGTTTAAAAAAGAGAGACAGGGCAAACATTTCCTGAAATACATCCCTGAAGGGTAATCCAGGAAATCAGCACTCCAAGGTGGCGAAGATTTGCTGGAGTAGTACAAAGGAGCAACAAAGAGGCTGATGGGGCATTGAAAGAAAAGAGGAGATTTATATAATGAGCCTGACTGGTACCTCTAAGGGTGAGTAAGGGTGAATTAAAACCCTTCCAAGAAGATGATGTTGTTCTTTTGATTCGAGCCAATGGCGACAGATAATAAAAAAAGCTAATATCATTTCATCAATTTTCTTTTGCATGGATAGCATTTTTTTTCTTCTTCTCTGCAGATACCAAGGCACTGGGGCGTCACAGAAAAACTATTTAAGGGCTCTTTTTAAAGCACTTAGCTAAATTTACTCACTTTTTTTTCAGTTAACAAAACACCAAATTTAAAATCAAAAACTTTTTTGACAAAAAACTTCGTAAAAAAGATGAAAAATGACGTCATAATCGTAATATTTTATAGGAGAGCTTACGTAAAATAGCACAGACAAAAACCACAATTTTTTTACACAAGGTAAAAAAAAACTATTAAGAAACCTATTGAAGCTATTAAAAGAAAAACTGTTTCAATTGGTTAAAAGGGGTTCATACATAGAATATGCGGAGTGGAAAGGTCCATACAGTACCAATATATGTAGTTTTATACACTATTTATTCTTATGATTTCTTTTATATGAAGATACTACCTGTTCACTGATGGCGGTAACCAGAAGTTGGTATGTGACTGTAAGTTCTGACTCCAATAGTTTTGTCAATATCAATGCCAGTTCTCCATTTTCTGTATTTTCAAGGCAAAATGACCAAAGTCTTTGCGTAAAAATTTTGCCTTGGAACTTTCATCAGCTTCAATTAGACACAGGATTTTAGGTGTTTGAGTGTTTTTTATTTACTACCAATAGGTTGGAATATTCTGATTGCAATCGAAATTTTGGTAGGTACAATTCCGGTACAATTTCCACCAAGCCTGTTTGCAATGGTATCAAAATTACAAACAGAGTTCTTCGTTTCATGTTCTGGCGGTCTAAAATGAAAAAATAACCCTTAAAAACTAGAGGTAAAGCTAATATCGTTCATAGTCAACAAGAAGAGACATAACTTGGATTTCTAGGTGAGTACAATCTAGCCCTTACCAGAAATCCACAGATGACTCCAATTCGATTGTGGGGGCAAAAACTCATCAGAATGATTTGAATCAAATCCAGTTGCCTTTTGTTTTACTTATTTGTGTCAGCCATGATAGCTAAATTGCATCAAGAAATTCAATGAGCGAATTACAACTTATCTGGGAAGAACTGTAATGTCAATTCTTTGAGCTAGCTTGCTTTTAGCTATCTGCTCTGTTACTGGCACTGCTCAGTCCCTGAAGATTTTAAACTTAGCTTTTGCAACTACAGATTCACGAATGCATCTGATGTACCAAATTTAATTAACACAACTACTATTTCTGTTTGCTTCTATTATCTAGCATAATCTATTATTATGAACAAAATTTTTTGATGCCAACAGTGCTTATAATTTTTATAAAAACTCTGTCAAACAGCTCTAAGTCAAGTGACTATGTCAAGTAACTTTTTGTCTTGATTCCAAATATATAAGGTTATTTAAGTTTAATATCACTCATTTAAAGCTACAAGCCGATAACATTCGCGGAATTTTCATAAAAGGGAGGAAATATCCAAGAAGTCCAGTGATTTTAATGAAAATAACACAATCTGGGAGATCATAAAAAGACGAATAGCGCCCAGGGAAAGGGATGACATGAGATTTTCCCCGCTGTTTACATATAGGGTCTGATATTGAAATTGTAAAAAAACTTTTTTGGTGGAAGGTTTCTCTGTCTGAGGAGGATTTTCCAAATGAAAAAAAATTCCGTGGGGATTAAAATTTATTGAGGCAATATTCCATCCTAAAAAGTTATATACAGTGACGTGTAAAACTCTATATAAACTATTTTATGGCTATTTTTAAATGGTACGAGGGGAAGGTAAAAAAGACATTTCAACTTTAAGATCGAGGGTTGAAGAAGGGGCTTTTTTTTTTTTTTTTTTTTTTTTTTTTATTGTTTTTTTTTTTTTTTTTATTTTTTTTTCTTTTTGAATTTTTTTTTTTTTTTTTTTTTTTTTTTTTTTTTTTTACACTTTGTTTTTGTTTTTTTTTTTTTTTTTTTTTTTTTTTTTTTTTTTTTTTTTTTTTTCGAAGGGGCAATTTTTTGCCTATCTCATAGAAATAATAGTTTCTGTTTGTTTTAAGCTTTAAATCTGCCCCTTACTTTCTGTTCAAATAATCATTGCATGGAAAAATCATTGTTGTATGGAAAGCGCTAATGTTCTTTTTTTTTGCTACTAGTTTGAGACTGGAGCATCATAAAAAGCTATTTAACAATTCATGTAAAAAGGTAGTATAAATATCTATGTACTTTTATAAAAATTTGTTTCAATTCCAGGATCAAAAAGTGTTAATCTGTCACAAAGGACACTATTTGGCTGTATTTCTAAAGTGAAACCCCTACGGCGCATGAAAGGAACATCTCAATGAGTTGTAGTAGCTATTGTAGGTAGCCAGAGCCACAAGTAGCTGCAGGAATAACTGAAATATACATTATCAGAGTTATAATTAGTCAAGCTTGCCAGTAAAAGCAGGGTATCATAGTCACAGTCTCCTCAGCCCAAGTAGTTTCAGTTGTGGCTGGAGAAGCAGTAAAAAAGTGGCCTTCAAAGTTTTTACCTGAATCTTCTTTGCGTTTTTCTGACAGCCCCAAAGTTCAACATTCTTTCTCCCTTTTCCTGGCGATTGTCACAGTAAACAAAGGGCAGGTTGCATAGTTTGCGGTAATAATGTCTTTTTTTTTTGCTGGGAGGGGAGAGGAAATTCCTTGGTTATACTCATTAGGCCTTTAGATTATTTTGAAAAAAAATTTTGTTATTTCAGAATTTGGAACATGCTGAGACGGGGATTTAAAGGATAAGGGAGGCCTTATACTTTCCAACTACTTTTCAGCATTTTGCGGTAGTTTCATTTTTTTACTCTTAGCTATTTCTGAGGTATAGCTGAGAGGCTCTTTCGATAACCGTTATGGAAACGGCGTTTCTGATTTTGTTCACCACCAAGCTCAGAAAGTCTGGAAAGTAATCACAAGTAGAAGTAGTATAGTTGCAGGTTCTTGCAGCAGTAGCCCCAAGTAGTCGCAGGTGTAAGTAGTAGTGGTTGTTGTCGTAGTCTCAGTAGTTAGAAAAATGGCCCTGAAAGATCAGCCCCGTTTGTAGAACATCATGTATAGGTCTTTTTCGTATCTGAAGGCACACAGTGTCTTTTATGTTTAGTTCAACATGCCCCTCAACATTCGGAAAATTTCCGTATCAAAACCCTTGGCCTTTCTGAACGCAACCAGGATCAACATTCCCCCTTTCTTAATGATGAATCCCGTATGTAAAAAAAGACTAAATCATAGGAATTATAGGAAGTTAAAGGAAAATATATTAAAGAACAAATTATTGCTTCATAATATGCTACAGCTGTAGTTAAAACATTTTGACAACAATTTCTCTGTACTTTACTACTGACACTCAGCCTAATTTGCACATTAAGGACCAAAATTATATATATTCCATTCTGCATCACTCTTTTTGTCAACTCGTGTTGAAAACAGAAAACAAATGAGAACATATGTAATTTCAGCTATATATTTGTATATCAGGAGGTTCTGGGGGTAAATCATATGGAATCTGAAGTCAAAATGTGGAAAGAAAAATTGATTCTACAAACTGTGAAGCAAGAGTTGTTTTCTTAACACGTTTCATTCTCAATTCCCCAGTTTTTAGCTTATACCCTGATTTAAATTTATTTAAAAATAATTTAGAAATCTGTAGTTCTATAAATAGTATTGTTACTATGTCACTTGTTACCACGGCAATAAGATATTTTCAAGTGCTATAAATTTGAAGACGAGAAGTAACAACTCGTCTTAGAAACTAAAGCACCATTTGCCTAGTGTGTCATCAATTGTGGTGTCAACATCACCCGATACTACTTTGATACCATTTAAGTTCAACACCACCTTTACTCTTCTTTTTTTAGTTAGAAAACCGCAACACTTGGTAGGTTTTACGTTGGCAGAGCACTGAATCAGTTCTTAGTATTTTTATATAGAGGACTATTATGATGGAATTGAAATTTTTGAGACCGTTCATTTATTCCTCAGCACTATGCCCAACATCTAACTAATAAAGACATTCTATTTAAGGAACTTTTTTGACTGTGCGCCGAAGATTTAATCAATTTTATTATACAAAACTCCTTGATGGAATAAAAACAAGGTCAAAACGGGCAATTAGACTAAGGCAAATTCTATTTTGATTTTTTCGCTAGTTCGAAAAATGACAGTTATTAAAAACTAGATATAGTCATGAACTGTTGTTACTGCATATAAAAGGGGATGTTTTATTTTCTATATATTTTTTTATACCTCGTTTGTACGCGAAAGTTTGTTTTATTTTTGTCTGAGTTCTGTTTTAAAACTAATTTATGATTCTTGAGTTTTTTGTGAGAACTATCCAACAGGATGCTCTTTATTTATTATTAAGATCAAGAGTTAGATCTGTTACAACTATCATGGGAAAACCAAAGGGTAACTCCTGATAGTCCACTTTCTAACTCCACTAAAGACGTCAAGCACATATCCTTGGACTAATTCTAATTTCGTATATATACTTGTTTGATTTTGATTAAATTCAGTTTAAGTTCATATTTATACTGAAGTGAAATTACTGAATCTTGAACTCTCAAGACTATTTTTTGATCCTGTAGATTCTATCTCATGGATAGTATAGGACTGGAATGATATAATTCTCATTGTTTGACCAAGTAGGCTTTGGCCAACACAAGTGTCATGATTGGCTTACAGGTACGTTAAATCATTAATTATTGGTTACTTTTGCTTTTGAAATTTGTATGACAAACACAATATTTTCCATCTCTGTTTTTTTTTTTTTGTTCAGGCTTTGAAAACTTAATTACTGGGTATTTTTATTGATTACCTATTGTTGCGAGTGATCACCCTCTGTCAATAAGGTGCTTACCACTCATTCGAATTGATATGCCTCTTCATTGGGCTTTTAGTATATACTTCGAATGGGAAGTGCTTGTTTATATTTCATTAATTTAGGCCATTTTCTGCTTAACAATTTTGCATTATTGTGTTTTTGATAATCTATGACCCTTTTTTTAAAGGTCATTTATTTGTTCTAGCTTGCATTTTTCCTTGCTGGTTAAGTTTACAGGTCAATCTTGCAGTTTAGATACAATAATTTTTTTTTTTACCTAAGCAGTGGGTTTGATTTTATTTTTCTTTTCTGCGTTAATCCATTAAATAATACTCTTCTTCTGGGCATATTTATTTGTTTGTCTAGGTTCTAAAGTTTCTTATCTTTCGCAAATGTCTTTGTTGCATAAAATGGGGATTTCAAAAGACGCGTCCGACTCGTTTCGCGGAAGTCAACTACGGACCTTAATTAATGACCCGTCGGCGGTCGGTAGCTTGTCGCCTGAGAGGCCAGTGTGTTCGAAGGGGGTTGAGTTATTTTTGCGGGTTTGACAACTTTGACGTTTGAGTTTCTCAGTTCATCTCATGACTTCATCACCTCTGTCAGCTCAGCCCAAGTGTTTTCAAGTTAGCAATAAGGACCAGACAGACTTGTCTTATTTCACAGGATTGTCTGATGGTATTGATGGTAAGTAGTAACTATATTTAAGTAGCCTAGGCGTCGTAAGAACCGTTATTAGCCAAAATGTGGGGGGGGGGGTATTTATCGACTGGCTGGTCATTTTTACCGACTGTTTAATGCAGACAAAAAAAAACGACTTCGGCTGATTTTAAGAAAAACAACTATTAAGGAGGCACACTTGTGCCTCTATAAAGAGGCGACCCACCACAATGTTAAGCGATTTCCGGTCCTAGCGGTCGCAGAGAGACAGCGGTAATCGCATTTTGTAGCCCAAGCTCAAACTAAGAAACGTGCAAAATTTCACCCCCCTCCGACTTTATCTTCATGGGTGAAAGTGGGCCGGAAGTTTCGACCCTCCGACCACAGCCTCCCTTTAACGTTGTCCGATTGGGTTGAAATTTAGAGATTAAGCTTTACTAGGGCCCGGAGCTTATCCTCGAAATTTCAGCTCAATCCGATCACTTCTTCCCTGTTTTCCAAAAAACCAAATATAGCCACTTAAAGTTCATTTCTCTTTTTTTTTCTTATCCACGCCTACAGGCCACAGTTGGCAACTGATCCGGGTGAATGAGGACTCATTCGAAGCAGAATTCGACCTGTTAGGGCCTTTTGATATTTTCAGACCGAAAAAAATTATCCCCCGAATTTACATTTACGAAAAACCTCGTTTTTCCTATAATAGCCCATGTTAATTTTTCCCACCACAACCCCCCTTTAACGTTGTCTGATCGGGCTGAAATTTAGAGGATAAGCTTTCCTGGGGCCTAGGGAGCTTATCCTCGAAATTTCAGCTCAATCTGATCACTCCTTCCCTGTTTTCCAAAAACCAAATATCAAGTTTTGTGGGAATTTGCTTGCGTCAAAAATAGATTCCATTTACTAAAAAACAATTACAATTGTGTCTCTTTAGTCCAGCGGTTGATACTCCAGACTGTCAGGCGGAAAACCCGGGTTCGATTCACCGTCAGAGCAAATTTTTTATATACTGAATTTGAACTTTAAAAAAGAAACTCAGTTTCTGTTTTAAATTATTTGAAAAAATTACGTTTTCTAAAGAGTTAAAGAGGCTGAGTTACAAGGTCGACCCTTAAAACGTACAGGGATTAGGAGGCACAGTTGGGGGGCTGTTAAAGAGGCTGAGTCACAAGTTCGAACCTTAAAACGTACAGGGATTAGGAGGCACCCTGTACGACGTGATTTGAGTATTCAGGAATTAAAAGCCTTAACACAAGAATGTTCAAGAGCGGGGGGGTATGGGGGCGGCAGCCCCCCAACTTTAACTCCTGACACGATCAGCTAACAGTTAGTCAAGCAATAATAAGTAATAAACTGTACAAAAACGTGCAGAAATTATTTGAAAAAAACTACGTTTTCTAATGAGTTAAAGAGGCTGAGTTACAAGGTCGAACCTTAAAACGTACAGGGATTAGGAGGCACAGTTGGGGGGCTGCCGCCCCCCAAACCCCCCCGCTTTCGCAGCCTTTAAATAAAAACAAAAGTTCTTTAAACTGAAAGTAAGGAGCGACATTAAATCTTAAAACGAACATAAATTATTCCGTATATAAAAGGGGCTGTGCCCTCCTCAACGCCTCGCTCTTTACGCTAAAGTTTGACTTTCTCACAACTCTTTTTTTTTTTAAATAAAAACTTTAGCGTAAAGAGCGGCTGGCTGGACGCAAAATATCTGATAACTGAATGTGCCTCTGTGAAATTGAAAAACAAGACCAAAGGTTCTATGGGATCCCAAAAATTCAATATTTAATCCAGACATTGGGTTTTGTCTTTGCTAGATCCAGTCTTTGCCAGACTCCTTGAACATTTTTACTCTTAAAGATATAGAAACAGATTAAGGCCAAATGGCTAATCCACCGAGAAAACCACGTTCAGACTTGGATTCAGCATGTGTGTTTACCTCTAGAAGTCATATCTATTTTGACGATACCGATCGAAACGATCCTGCTTTCTGCCGATTTTCCGGTTTCGCCGAAATCCCGGAGCTACTTGTCTGGCGAAAAATTGAAACTCAGACACGAATTTAGCGTATCTGCTTACCCCTATTAAGGGTTTTTATTCTATACACTGCTTAATGGCATCCTAAATCTTACCTATATTCCTAGACAAATTTATTTTTACATACATGTCCTATAGTTCTTCTACATTTTTATTTTTATATATGCTGCAATGACTACATTGCATCTTGTTTGTGACTCCAAGTTACAATATTCTGGGACTTCAATAATTAAATTTATGTATCCTTAGACCTGCGCAAGGTTCATTATTATTTTTTTTTAAGCTGGCTATTGTGCATAGACCACGTACAATTGGTTGCTAAGTTGCAAATGATAATTATTTTGAATGGCTTCATTCAAGATGAATGTCACACTTAACTTAAAGGGGTGTGTGAACTGACTTTGATCTATGCTACACAAAAATTACTTCAACAGTGAAGGTATTACTAGTTTTGGGATGGTTTTTACATGGTTTTGATTTCCCTCAATATTAAAAAATATTTTTTGTTTTCTACACTTGTCTAGTAGGGCCAAATCGGTTTGACCAGGGCCTTTAGCAAACCAGTACCGAATCTTATATTGTTTTTACAATTTTTATCTCATGCTGTATATACTGAAGGTACTTGCCCTTTCTCCCGTTGTATTTTATTCCAAATTTTCCTCTTGCGGATTGATAAGTGGGTTTATTTGCCAATCGTAGTCCAAAACAATACAATTCCTTGCTATACATTCTTAATATTACAAATAAGACAGCACCTAAAAAGAAAAAGGAAAATAGCAACAAATCTCAAATATACACAAGTGCTAGCCTAGAAAGGGCTGACAAATCAACGAAAAGTACTCAAACCCCCCTTGTAGACCATGAATATATGAGCCCTACACAGGAAAGCAAAAAAGACACAACAACAATTATACCTGGGCCACTACCTGATCTAAATGAGAAAAACACCCTAAGAGTATCAATTCACCAATCCTTCTTAATATTGTATAGGCAGAGACTACAAGCCTTATTTGAATTGTTCAATACGGAAATACAGAAGTTAAAACCACAAGAATCTTTAAGTTATTTTTTCGAAAAAGCAAATACTGCAGGTCTACTAGTCTAATTCCAATTGTTGGAGAATTGGCTTCTCACTTATTTAAGCTGTCAACAGAAGATGACTGGGATGTTCTAAGGGAAAACGTAAGGAAACTAAATAACACTATGAGCGTGACCTTACATCTCCAAAAAATACAAGCTAGCATAGCCAATTATCAAAGAGACAAATTTGAAATGAAGCAATTTAAAAGAAAATCTCAAAGACAGTAAATATAATGAATTACTTGAAGAACAAGGTGGATTGCATGATATCAGATTCAAGCCTCACCATGGTGTCACTTGACATAGTGACAATGTTGTTGCTCAGCCTAGCAACAGATGTTAGCAAATTTGAATTCGCTTTATTTGCCCTTACTGGAGGAACCTTATCCTACAATCTAGTAGATTCTTCTAACATAAGAAGTATCTTGGATGAAATAAAAACGCATCTAACATTCAGTCTGCATCTACCCACAGACCCAGAAGTAGCAAACCTATTCCATTATTACACAAAGCTGAAGGTTCACATCACGGACATAAATGAACAACTATTTGCAGTGGTAACAATTCCATTAATAAATCAGCAATCTTTTTGACTTATATAAAATTTCTACATTTCCAGCCAATATAGGCAAAACCAATTCATCAATGACTATTACGCCTGAAGCAGAATACTTGCTAGTCAATCAAGACAGAATAAAAATACGCCTTAGCTAACCCACAGAACCTAAAGGAATGTGTATCATTCAAAAATCTATTATGTCAGCTAACCTTGCCTATTTACAATGTCAAACCAGATCCTGTATGTTATATTTTTTAAAAGAAACCCAAAAGGAAGAAATCCCTAATTTGTGTGAAGTGTTAGTAGAAAGTACCAAACAAAAGATATTCATTCATCTTTTTTCTGTTCCAAGGGAAACAGTTGGAACCATATCATGTTATAATAATACAGAAAAAATTGATCCAAGTTACAGAACCAAATTGCTATTACAAGACATGGGAACAATAACCATAAAGCAAGGGTGTAGACTGGTAACCAAAGAAACCACAGTACAAACACCATTAATAACTACAAGCACAAATATAGGTCCTAAGGTGATCAATTTCAAAACCAGTCAATTTATCGTACATCATTCCAAGTATTAATAACAAGGAAATAAAAACCTCAATATGGTCAAAAATGGAGAATGTCAAGGGAACTCTACCACTTACAAGAATAAGAGAAGCACTAGACTCCCAAATTCCCCTATTCACTAATGAAGACCAAAGATTAACGTACGTAAAAAGTAGATACAGACTAGTCTCAACAAATTTTTGGTCGAATATACTCCTGACCATATGTTTCGAGTTCATAATTTCTCTGACTATAAGAATGTTATTAACCCTGAATTAAGGAAAAATTATTAGACCACATGGGAAAAAAAAAAAAAATAAAAAAAAACGCAAAAAAAAAGATCACACTGAGTTGAGTGAGATGCAGAACCTAAACCTGGAACTCCAGATAACCCTTAAGCCAAGAAAAAAAAAGGAAGATGGAACTCCCAGATAACCCTTAAGCCAAGAAAAAAATCCTGAGATGTAAATCTCTTAGCTATAAATTGTGTGAAAGTTGAAGTAGTTGACTTATGTATTCCTCAACCAATAGGAGCACAGATGACATAATTCTAGCAAAGCCTTAATGTAACCCTTGGCAAAACTTGGATATTATAGTAGTTAGGATTTGCAGTCTTTTGCAAGTCAGTCAGTCAGTCTATTGTCAGTTGACTACCAGTCTTTTGCCAGTCTTATGTGAGTCTTTTGTTATGTTTAAGTTAAACATTGAACTTACAGTTTAGATAGAGCAAGTTGAACTCTATCCTTCAGTGTATGATAAATCATAGTGCCCACACCAGTAAATTTGAAGTGCTGTTTATTGTGATATTCCTGAAAGCCTTGTACTTCAATTTGAGTAGAAAATAACACATTACTTTCTTATTCATGTCTCTTCATGTTAGTATTTCACAGGATAATTAGTCCTTTGTGTCTCCAACTGTTCCTTAAGAAACCTGAATCTTTATAATCTGATTTCATACAGGTAATGAGTAGTAACCCAATAACATGACGACCCTAGATGTTATGGCTATGCTTCATAGTGAGGTTCTTTAACAGTAGAACCGAAGGTCAGCCAAAAAAAAATTCAGTCAGTAACGGCCATTAACATATGTTCCCTATTTGACCTGTTGTTTTAATCCCCTGTCACACACAAAATCCCCCCTCAAATTATTGTGTAAAATCACAACCAAAATATGCAAATAAAATTCCCCCCACTTGACTGTCCACTCAAATGGTAGAAGTCTTTTGCTATGGGGTCCCAAAAACACCTGTACAAAGTTGCAACGAAATTTATGTCTGTGCCTGCTACCAGTGTCCCTTCTGAAAGTGTTTTCCAAGGCTGGTCAGATGAATTATCAAATGGTGGAACCAACTCTCAGGGAAAACATTGACATGCTGCTGTTTTGAATCGCCAGTAGTTAGTTTTTCTCTTTTCCTGAGCCTGAATAATTCCAAATCTTGTTTTTATTATATTCATTTATATAATCAAACTTTATTTTTATTGTTTGATTTTATATTGTTTGAATTTTGAAAAAAAAAATTGTACAAAATACCCTTATTTACCATTTGAATTACTGAACTTTGGCAAATCCATGTGATAGCAAAAACTGATCCAAAACATTGATATCAATATATCAATAATCAAAATATTGCCCAACACTAGTTAGGAGTCATTGTTGATGGTCAACTTAAGTTTACCCCCCCCCCCTGCAAAATCTCTATTGTCATCTACCCTCCAATCTCTTGGAATGATCAAGAGAACTATCTCCACAAGATGCCCACAAGTATTTATGTAGCTCTATAAAGCACTGGTTTGCCTGTGCCTAAAGGTTGGAATGTCCCTGGCATTACCCTACTTCAAGAAGGACAAAAAAAAATACTAGAAAGAATACAACAAAAAGCAACCAAAAGTGGCTAAAGGCCTCAAACAAATGCCATTCAAAGAGCATTTATATCATTTGAGGCTTTCTACTCACATACCAGAGAAAACATAGCAACATGATTATGGCCCACACAATTATTTCCAAAAACATTCTTCCTGGTCTCCTTGCCACCCCTCAGAACATTTTGTGACTAGAGGGCATTCCAAGAAAATCTTCAAGTAACACTCTTAGTAATCAAAATGTTAATATTATTTGCTTTATTAAAGTTACAAAAGTACAAAAACATTGATTTTTTTTTCAGTAAAGTGCAAATTATGTTCTGGCCTTGGGAAGACACAGGGGTTTTGAGCCCTACTCATGTTAATTTCTGCTCATTTTGAGTTTGACTAAGTTATTTATTGTAATTTCTGTTTATTTTGGGTTTCATTTATTTATCAATGCTGATTTATGGTAGTTTCACATTTGGTAGATTATTTGATTTTATTTTTGTTTGTTCTTGGTTTAAAAGTTCTTTACTTTTCTTTGAAAAACTTATTTTGTGATTACTGAAAAATGACCATGATATTTGGAGAGAGAATAAAATCAGAGAATTGAAGGCACAACATGTTATGTTTTAATAATTTCCTATAGAAGGCACTACAGAAATTTCCTTTAAAATTGAGCCATTAAACAGCACTATGTTTCAGAGCCCAGCTAGCTGCAGAGAAGGAAAAAAAATGCTTTTAATGCAAAACATTGTGGTTGTGGCCACTTTCCTTGTTTTTCAAGCTAATGAATTTTCCTTGTTGTTCAAGCCAAGGGACTAAGTTTCCTTTATATAGTTTTTGGACAAAGTAGTTCTCATGGTGTACTAGACACTATTTTTAGGGTTTTAGGAGTACAGTGCTATTTAATAGCAGTAAAAAAAAAAAAAAAAAAAAAAAAAAAAAAAAAAAAAAAAAAAAAACAAGGGCACAGGAGGTGACAAACAAAAAACAACCACTTAGCCAGTCTTGCTGCTTAAATATAGCACAGCTAAAATAGAAAATAGCTATGAAATAAGATATTTTTTTCAGTCTAGGGGGGAATACCCCATCTCCCTCCACTTCCCAAAAGGCCCCTAATCTAGAGTTTTACCCTTTTTATGGTTTGAAGTCACATTTGTAAAAAATTCATACCTAGCCCTGTACTGTCAGTTATAATGCATTTTGTGGTATAATACTGCAATTTTGAGAGAAATACTGCGTACTGCAATTGTACTGTAAAGTGGTTTTATTTCCACATTAGTACCAAGTGACATCACTGTATGCAAAATGTCACAGTATGGGGCAAATTTTTGCCCTCAATTTCTAATGATATATGGCAGGCTACAGTGAATTTGGTACAGAATTTGAACTTCTAAGAATAATGGATATGAAAAGTTAATTGGAAATTTACCAAAATCTAACACTTCA
Organism: Artemia sinica; assembly: GCA_027921565.1. Taxonomy (NCBI): domain Eukaryota; kingdom Metazoa; phylum Arthropoda; class Branchiopoda; order Anostraca; family Artemiidae; genus Artemia; species Artemia sinica. Next base: position 17,601,301 of record CM051273.1, read on the forward strand.
AAAGAAACCTTTAGTTTTCATTTATAAGAACAAGTGACAAGAAATCAACTTTTTAAAAAAACAAGGTTTCTTTAAAAGGCTTTGGCATTTTAGGGGCATTGATATTCACTGAAAATTTACCCTATCTCAGTAGGACAAATACTGCTGAAACACCCCCATTTTTTTCACTGACAAGCATTGATATATGATGCTGGTCAAGTGAAAGCACTTATACAGCCCAGCCCTCCCCCTCATACAGCTCTGAACCAAGCTGAGAGCTTGGTATCTCCTCTCTCTTACATTACTTTTGGCTAATAGCTTGACAGGTGCCTTCTGTGCAGGGTTTCCAATATCCCCAAATTTTTGGGGATTTGTTTAGGCCCAGGGGCACCAAAGATTTAAATCCAGCCCTACATATAACCCAAAATATACATTAGAATGTTGTTCTTTCAATTGATTGAGCTGTTGTTAAACTGGTTATGCTGTGTAGACAATCCAGTTTAGCCTGAGTGATTGTGCTGAATATTGATTGAATAAAAAAATCTACTTTTTAAAATAAGTTAAAAATATGAATCGATAATAACTTGACAATCTGATCTACAGCCTATAGGCTAAATAGAGGTAATTTTCTGATTAACTCACTAATGAGATAGCTATTCATTTAAATCTCGAATAAATTTCACATTCCCCTCCCCCCCAATATGCAAATATATACTCTAAAATGTATATGCCCAGAATTTTATATTATTTTGCCAAATTGCTAGATCAATTTGAAGAAAAGTGACATATGAAAATGTTGGTCATATTTACAACTCAAGATACATATCTACACATTAGGAGGGGGGATTAAAGCTCATTCCCCACGCAAATGAAGGTTATATTAGGATTCAGGATGGAATTCTGGTTCTAAATGTGGATACATTTTACAGTAAGTTTGCAGTTTTCAGCATAATTTAGCAAAGGTCAAATACATCTCCTGATACCTTTGTTATGCTCTTTCATAAATCAACAATTGTTTGTAAGGGTAATTACATTTTGAGCCCTTAATGGAGCCCAAAAAGCTTAAACAGTCCAGTAACCAAAGTTTTAAAAATATGTTTCTAAAAAAAATTCTCTAGTGAAAGAGAACTACCATTTGGCTGATTCAGGAGTAGTCATTATTATTTTCCTTGCCTTTAATAGGTATTTTACTTATTATAAATTTTTTAAAAAAACAGCTCCATATTTTTTTTTGAAAATTGCCACCCTGGGATATTCTGGCCTGAAAGAACAATTTAGATAGGTCACTAGTTTGAGAAAACTTATTTAGAGCCTTTTTATGGAAAAAATTCATGTGAGTGGCATCATTTTTATATATATTTCAAGAGCAAAAATTACATCTTTTTCCCCTCAGGAGTGGCCAGTTTTAGAAGGAATGATGGATGCAAAATTACACAAGATGAAAGATGACAGAACAGCTAAAGAAAAAGGCATAGAACAAGGAGCTGCAAAAATCACATTGAAATGTAAAGGAAAATATTGCACAACAAAACCTGCTACTTAGAAGAGAAGCAAGATATGATGGCAGAAAGGAATAGGTTACTTTAGTGCAAGTCTGTGAAAAATAAACAGGAAGAAGGAATTTAATTCATGCCAGAATTACATAATTCAATTGAAATTGCTGATTTTTCACTCTAGAATGAAGAAGTGTTGCTTTAGCATCTGCAAAGATGCACAGGAAGGATAAAATGATTTCACACTATGCCAATGCCTAATTTAAATATTTCAGAGGACATAGGCACTGGGACATTCCTGGTTGCTAATGAATAACATAACAGTGTAATTAAAAGAAAATATAATGACTGGGAAAAAGATATGAAACAAGTTATTTTTGGTATCTATGACATGAAAAGGGTGGACAACACAATCTGTAATTAGAAGAGAAGCAACAGTGAGAATTACAAAATGTACCAGAAGAAAACAAATCCTGTAAAATGGGGAATTATTTGGTGTACTAACAAGGAGGATACTTGTCTATTATATAAAACACATCTGAGAAGTTAAGTTTAGTGACAATAAAATATGATGAAAATAGAATACTTTATTAGCAAAATTGTGAAGGTCATTTGCAAATTATTAAATTGGGAGCTTGGCATCAACTGACTGTCTCAAAGACAAAGAAAAGTTCATTATTAACACAAATCTTGAGGACACCAGTTAGTTAGTTTGCTTTGACTAGTGATAGCATATAGTGTCTCACCATGGATGTTCAAGAATCATTTCTTGATTGTTGGAAGGGCTACAACACAGCTGAGCTGGAACAACAAGGTTTCACTCATTTGAAAGTGAACCAAAAAAAATAATTTTGTCAGCCCAGAAACCAGCACCTCTACCCAAAAAGTAGAGAGAATGTGGGGCACAGCAAAGTGGAGGAATAAACAGCACCAAGGTACATCCCACCATCATTTACCTTCATACTTAGTTGAGTACATGTGGTAGGCAGCAGCAAAGGCAGAAGACCAAGTTCATTTTAATTTGATTATTAAGGACATTTCTGCATTCAGTAAGCATATCTTTAAGTTGTATTTTTCATAATTTTGCTATCAAAGTATGCTATTTTCATTATTTATTTTTTATTAGGTTAAATAGGTTTGGTTAGATTAAAATAGGTTTGTTTAGGTTACATATTTAATATATGCTATAGCCCCACCTACACCCCCCCTAATGTACAAATATATATCCCAAATTTGTTTCTGAACTATTATATTTTCATCCTAATTGTTTTATTTCATTAGCATTCACCAAAACTTCACTTCCCAAATGTGCTTTATATAATAGACAAGTACCACAGCAAGGAGGAATTGAATTCATACCAGAACACAATTAATTTTGCTGATTTGACACCTCATGACTTAAAAACTCCAAAAAAAAATATGATGCAGTGACTATGTTAGCCTATTATAGGCTACAAGAATCAAATATATACAAGCCTACTGTGTACCAGGGCCAAGGGAAAGTCTACACTCTCCAGCGTTTCCACTTGCCCAAATTTTGCAGGACAAACTGGATTTTTGACCTCTTGCCAGAAAAAAATAAATATTTCCATGAATCAGGAAATTTATAGTCAGGGAGCTGCACAAGAGAACTGTTGATATTTCAGGTTTTGGGTAATCAGCAAGCAGCAGAAGGTTTGAGAACACAATCTGATGTCATTAATCATGCTGAATACAAAAAATCAATTTTATGTAGTCAACAAGGGGGTGCATCATACCCATTTCTTCAAATTCCCTGAAAATCCATCTCAACTGAACCAAAATTCCCTTGAAACCAATAAAAAAAATTCCAAACTGCTCCAAAACTACTCAGCTATAGCTTAATCAAAGAAAATTCAATAAAGGTCAATATTCTTTTTCAAAATAGTTTTATCTTTTGCCATTCAGGTTTAACTACCTAAAAATCAACAAAAACAATAACATAATTTATAGCATTTTGGAAATAATCTTGATCTATCTTGAAAATTTGCCTGCACAAGGTATTATTTTTTATTTATGAATTTTGTAGGAAATATATTTGTTCTACAAAATGAGTGATCTAGAAACGTTCTAGCCCTTTTAGTTTTGGTAAAATTCTATTTTAGCTACTTTTGGCTATCTTGGAAAGGGGTTAGGTTAGGAAAATGAAACTTTCAGGGATGGGTCTAAAGGCTAAAGTATGTCCCAGGATGGTATTTTCAAGTACCTACTTCTACTCCTTCCCCCTCTAGAGGGTCCTGACCTTTGATGACCTTTAACAAATCTGTGTGCTTTTAAGTAAAACCTTGCAAAATAAATATTCTGTTTAAATGAAGTACAGCAAAATTGTTTTCAGCTTCACAACTTTGCCCAATACCTATTTATAAAGTTTTAAAGATATGCAAAACACATTTCCTAAATTTTGAAGAAAAAAAACTTTGATATGGCTGAAAATTCTACTCAAATAACAGGAATTGGATTTTCAGAACTAAAGCCAGAGAAAAAGAAACTGATAACTGAAAATTAAGGTAAAATGTTTTGTTAGAATTTCAATAGGTATAGAAATTTTAATTTCTATAGAAATTGGCATGTAGGCAAATTTCAGGACCCTCTAGAGGGAGGAGTGGAAGTAGGTACTTGAAAATACCTTCCCAGGATATACTTTAGCCTGTCAACCCACCCCTGAGTTTCATTTTCCAGCTGGGTCACCTCAGTTTGGGAATTTTCTATTGGTGGTTAGGTATTTACTCAGTTTGCCCTTTTCTAACTGATGTTAAGAGATTTTTCAGCCTTGTGAAGAACATGAAAACAAAAAGGTATATTTTTACCAAATCATATTATTGACTTACAAATAAAGTGAATATACCACTTGATGCCTTTTTTATGCCCTTTCCAATATAATAATAATTTTGTCAGAAATGAATTTTACCCCCACTCCTATATATACCAATTCAGGGTATATATTTGCACATTAGGGGGGGGGAGGCAAATTTTATTTGTGATGTAAATGGGAGGTAAGTTTAAACTTTACCCCCACCCCCCTAATGTGCAAATATACACCCTGAATTGGTATAGCCTATAGGGGTGGGGGTAAAATTCATTTCTGACAAAAATGATTATTATATTTGAAAAGAGCATAGAAAAAGGCATCAAGTGGTACAATTCACTTTATTCATAAGTCAACAATATGATTTGGTAAAAATTTACCCAGAAAAGCACAACAAGCTGAAAACTGTTACACTAAGCTGTTTTACAGTAATAATATGCTTGGATAGACAGCTTCTTGATAAAATGAAAATGTGGAATCAAATGCTACAGTTGACAAATGTGATTGAATAAATTAGTCTCAGACTGTAGCTGATAGGTAGGCCTAAAGTAAACTCAGCTCAGAATTGGCTCCAATAAATACAAGTCACAGAGAAATTTTATTTCTGATATAAAATGAGAGGTAAGTTTTAAACTTTACCCTCATCCCCTAATGTGCAAATATATACCCTGAAATGGTAGGCCTATATAGGGGTGGGGGTAACATTCATTTCTGACAAAATGATTATTATACTTGGAAAGAGCATAAAAAGGCAACAAGTGGTATGTTTACTTTATTCATAAGTCAATGATATGAACTGCAAAAAATTTACCCTTTATGATGTAGACCCATCCCTGAAAGTTTATCTTCCTAAGCTAACCCCTTTCCAAGATAGCCAAAAGTAGCTAAATTAGAATTTTACCTGTTTGTTTAATTTGATGACTTCATATCATAAGGCTACATACAGGACCATGAGGGGGGCTAGGGATCAACTGTAACAAACATGACTAAAAATGAAATAGTTTTCAAATTGAGTAATTTAAGTGTCGTTTCTAGCCTATTTGTTCTACAATGACTCGTCCTGGAGAGCTACTAGTCTGCAAATTTACCAAGACCAAATATAAAACATTTTTTATTTATAAGAGGCTATGCTTCAGCAACTCATGGTCACTTTTGGGCAAGTCTACTCTTTAACATAAATATGATATCTCAGTCACAAAAGCTAGCACAAACAGAAAAAATACACATGCCTACTTAATAATCATACAGAAGTAGTGGGTAGACTAAGAAAATACGAGACACTTACTAAGAACTAAGAAGGAATTCTAAGCTAGTTGCCTAGAAATGTCCTCTCTGAGTTACTTGCAAAATGCAAATAGGAAATGGACAGTGTTTCCAATATAGAAAATCCGTTGATGAGCATGAAGCGACCCATGCTTCTACCTATTCACAAATCCCAATAGAGGATAGAAACTAGACGATGAGCAAAGAGCTTAAAATAACACAGACATTGCTGCATCACGCTTAGGGGCTCCAGTTCGAAAAAATATAGGGAGCAGAGGCAAAAATTTACTTATTTTTATTAAGAGAAGGTACCAAAAAGTTGTTTTCAAAATCTAGCGGAGTGGACAATTTGGCTTCTCTTGTATTTATAGCGAAAACACAAAAAAAAATGTGTTTTTCAAAATATAAATCGAGAGCAATGCACCCCCTCCCTTATTGGCACATATATATTAAGTATTTTAACTCAAATATACTTTTATCTAGCATATTAGGCTATTTCTATGCTTGTCTTCTTTGTGGGTAGACTAGAAATTACTACGACTATACCTAAGTACATAGACAAAGTTCAAACGAACAAATACATTTAATGTGAACAACGTAATCTATAATCTTAGGAAAAAAATAACTTGAAAGACATGACTGCTCTCAGGCTATTCAATGACCAAAATTACTCTATAATTATTTGGCTTATGAATTCTCCCCTTAAGCTGACAAACGATACAAGTCAGAAATGTGAAGTATTTAGAATATTTCACCGTTGAAGTTAGGATCAATATGAAAGAAAATCTCTACCCAAAAATAACTTTAACTTTGTGTAAACTATTTTAGTCAAATAAATCACCTTAAATGTCAAAAAAGAAAGCGATGGGGCCCATACTCTACAAAATTTCAAGCTCACAATGGTGTTACCTACATTACCAATTTGTTCTCAATATGCAAATTGACAACAAAATACTTGCCTGTAAGGGAATTTTCAGTTTTTTAAATCAAATTCTTGTATTTTTACTTGTTTCACAATTAAATATTTCATGTTTTAACTATAACGCCTTCGAAATTGTGTGAGATGATGAACTGGTGCCTTTTCTTATTGCATCAACTAGCTCCACGTCAAATTTTGAAGATATCTCCAGTCAGTAAACTGATCTATTTTAATGAAATTATACAGAGTGTTTTATCAAGAAACACATTATCCAAAGTAAAACTTAAAGTTTACTCTAGCTATTTAATGGCGGAATTGAAATGTCCGTCTAAATAGATTGGCGGATAAAGATTGGCGGATAAACAAGTGCCTAAATCTTTTTAATCCGTGTTATATTTTGTCAGTTCTTTTTTATTTAACATTTTTAATTTATTAATGTGAGCTGATTCTTCTTGTTGAACAGTATCGTACAGCATTTGTTATTTTGATTCTAACATATTTTATCATTTTTGGCACCATAGTTGTTTTTTTCGTAGCAAGCAAGGGTTTAAAATATAGGGAGGGGGTAAACTGAATCTGAGATAATTTTCCCCAATAGCTTTAAAGCTAACGTAATAAATTGCAATTATTTTGCAGTAACCTCCCAAGGCAGGAAATAACGTTTCTACAGTAGCGAGCCGCGATACAGTAGTGAGTATGCACTCAGTACGACTACACACTGACAACATACCATTCAAAATGTGCCTGGAGTATAATCCGAAGTTGTCTCAATAATCAGCAGAACTTTACTTTAAACCCTATAAAACTTTAGCCCTTTGTTTCGACAGACCAGGAGCGGATCTAGAGCAAAATCTTGGGGGAGGCCAATGTGACAAGGGTGCTAATGAGCAAAATCTTAGGGGGGGGTGGCAATGTGACAAATGTGCCAATAATTGACCAAATTTACAAAAAAAAAAAAAAGAGTAAAAAAAAAAAAAAAAAACAGGATAAGAGGGCGCCAGAAAAAAATCTTGGGGATGGGGCCGAGGTCCCCCTCCTGGATCCGCCAGTGCAACAGACATCTCAAGCACGTCGTTATTTGTACTTTGCGGCAATCCTATTGTTTTTTTTTATTCAAAATTAAATTAAAAAAAACAAGTTTTTTTTTAACTGAAAGTAAGGAACGATGTTAAAACTTAAAACGAACAGAAGTTATTCCGTATATGAAAGGGGATGTCCCCTCCTCAACGCCTCGCTCTTTACGCTAAAGTTTGTTATTGTTTAAAAAAAAAAGAGATGTGAGACAGTCAAACTTTAGCCTAAAGAGCGAGGCGTTGAGGAGGGAAGAGCCCCTTTCATTTACGGAATAATTTTTGTTCGTTTTAAGTTTTAACGTCGTTCCTTACTTTCAGTTAAAAAAACTTGTTTTTTTTTATTTAATTTTTGAACGTTTTTGAATTAATACAGGTTTTGATTTTGGCTCACCGTACATGAATATTTAAAAACAAAATTTGCTTATTAATTTTACTTTTATTTGGTTAAATGGCTTTTTCGAAACTTGTTTAATTTTATTTACGAACGTTTTTATTAGTAATAAATATACGTAACTTACGAATTAACATACGTAACGAAATTCTAAATTCATAGATTTTTAATACGTATATTAGGGGGTTCGCCCCCTAGTCAATACCTTGCTCTTTAAGCTAAAGTTTGAATTTTGTTTCCAATTCTTTAAAAATGGCCCCTTAATCACAACGGCCGTTAATTAGAATAAATAGCTCGTCTGAAAGTACTAAAAAATCTTTGGCTTAAAGAGTGAGGTATTGACTAAGGGGTGAACCCAATCATAGACGTAATATTTTCTGTTCGTTTTAAGTTTTGATGTTGCTCCTTCCTTTCAGTTGAAAAACTTTTTTTTTTTTAATTTAATTTCTGATCTTTTTCTTTAATAATGATGGGAAATCCGGTGCCCCCTTCATAGCAATGTCCCTTCCCCCATAAAAACTTCCTTCAAGGAAAGATCCTCCCATGTAACCCCCAACCAACCCCCCCCCCCTTCTACCAGAAAAATTCCCCTTGAAAACGTCTGTATACTTCCCAATAACAATACTATAAGTTAACATTGGGTAAAGTTCATAACTTTCAGCCCTCCCCCCGGGGACTTCGGGGGAGTAAGTCATCCTAAAAGACAAAGTTATCATATTGTCGACCATGCTGAACAAAATGGCTATCTCAAAATCTTGATCGGGTGACTTTGGGAAAAAATGAGCGTGGGAGAGGGTCTAGTTGCCCTCCATTTTTTTTTGGTCACTTAAAAAGGGCACTAGAACTTTTAATATCCGTTCCAATGAACCCTCCCACGATTTTCTAGGACCACTGGGTCAATACGATCACTCACTAAAAAAAAAAAAAAAAAAAAAAAAAAAAAAAAAAAAAAAAAAAAAAAAAAAAAAAAAAAAAAAAAAAAAAAAAAAAAAAAAAAAAACATGCATCCATAATCTTTTTTCTGGCAAAAAAAAAAGCAAAATTCCACATTTTTGTAGATAGGTACTTGAAGCCTCTACAGTAGAGTTTTCTGATACGCTGAATATGATGGTGTGATTTTCATTAAGGTTCTATAGCTTTTAGGGGGTCTTTCCCCCCTAGAGAAAATATTCGGCATTAGAATATGACGTCTTTTATCCACTATTGGACACCTGTGTGGCATCCATCCATCGTGGCAGCATAATCGTAAGCTTGCACTCTACAGGTCATAAAGCTGGGCCCATCAGCCTTTGGTTTGCTTACTATCATGTCACTTATACTTTCCGCGGTTTTGTTACCACACAGCACCAAATTTTTGTTGTGCCAGAAGCTGCATAATATCAAACATTTTGTCAGAATTCCTTTGCCAATATTTTTTTTATCCATTGTTTGCCCTTTCCAAAGTCTCTTTTCTTACTCATTCTAACTCTAACTTCTCTCTTTCTAACTCAAGTCAACCTTCTCCGTGTTGCCGATAACAACTTTGATGTTTTAGAGTTGCAATCGCTAAATCCAACCTTCACTCATTTAAATAACGGGGTACTTGCCGCCACCCCTTTTCGTATGCCAACAGGGCCAACGGTCCCCCTCTGCACCCCCCCCCCCCACTACACGATTGCTTCTACTATGAATACTGCCACAGCTACGACTATGACAATAATACTACAACTACGACTACTGCTACTATTATGACTAATAATACTACAACAACTACTACCACGACGACTACTATTACTTTAACTACCTCTACTACTACGATTAATAAGGCTACAACTCCTACTACTATGACTACTACAACTGTTACCACTACAATTACTACTACTTCAACTACCACTACTACAACGACTGTTACAACTATGACAGTTACGACTACTGCTACTACAATGACTACTACTATTTTAATGCTACTAATACTAACTACGACTACAACTACGTCTACTACTCGTATTACTAAGACTACCACTATGATTAATACTACAACGGCTACTGCGACAACTACTACTACGACTGGTACAACTATTTGTACTGAGACTACGACGACTACCACTATGATCATTACTGCTGTGACTACTACCACTACGACTGCAACTACTACTACTACCACTACTACGACGACTACTACTACTAAGCCTACTTCTACTATGACTTCAACTATTATTATAACTGCTACTACAACTGGGACTACTTGCGACTACTACTACTACTGTTGCTGTGATTCAGCTTTGACTGTTACTGCTATTTGAGCTCCTAATGCTGCTACTACTATAATTATTGAACTAAATCGAAAGAGCTTCAGAGCATCCAGATTGTCAAAATGGCATAAATGCAATATCTCAGGAACAGAGCAGGGTATTAAGTTGAAATTTTTTAAGAGAAGTTTTAAGTTGGTGTAAACCAAATCAAGACTCTGTGCGTGTCTAAACTGTAGCGTCTGTGCAATATCCCAGAAACAGCTAGGGGTATTACGTTGGAACTTTCGGGGCATGTTGTTGGAGATTTTGAAATAAATCAAAAGACACTATGTTCATACAAGGCTGTTAAAATAACATATATGCGACGTCCAAGGAGCGGCTGAGTTTACTAAGTTAGAACTTTCAGGGTGTGTTGATGGGGATATAAACTAAACCAAAAAGAGCTATGAGCATTCAAAGTTGTCAAAAGATTGTATGTCCGATTTCTCAGGAACGGCTACGGGAATTAAATTGAAATTTTCAGGGTATGGTGAGAGGAATGTTCAATTAATATTTATCTATATTCAAGGTTGTAACATGATGGTGGCCAGAATCGCTTCATCCTTATAGAAGCCCCTAAATAATGGGGATTTGCAATATGTTTGTTCGAACAATATTCCACGTGCCCATCCATCCAAAGCTCTATAAGAGAGAGAGAAGGACTTTTGGACAAAACGTATGCACAAAAAATATTACTACTTCCCCTAAAAAACAAATTTGTCCCTGGGGGAGGTAGAGAAAACAAAATCCTTAAAACAAAAAGAACACTTGGCCACCGACACTAAACAATAAATACAAAATAATATCATATATTATATTTTTCCTCTGGGAACCTTATATCAACAAACCCCCACAATAAATAAATAAATAAATAAAAACTCATATTCAGCAAAAAGCAGTTCCTTAATGGTTTTTCTAAATATACTGGGTCTCCAATAATTTCAATATCATTAGTTAAACTATTCCATTTCCGTATACCACTAAAAAAAAAAAAAAAAAAAAAAAAAAAAAAAAAAAAAAAAAAAAAAAAAAAAAAAAAAAAACATAAACGGGAAGAAATACCTCTATGTAACTAGAAGTCAACACCAACCCTTGTATCGTGAAAATGAGCAGCAAACCTAATGGACAATCAATCACCAAAACAACGAGGTTGAATATCCTGCTGCAGTCCAAAAATAAACCACAATACATATAATTTACGAAGGCCTGCAGTAATAATATAGGATAAAGCGTACTATATTGAATCAGCGACAAAAGCCAAATGCGGAGCCCGTTTGGATAGTTTCATTCATGTGTATCTACTCCTACTACAAGTTTTTTCCATCTTTTAGTGCCATATGCTACTGCCTGAGCCTTGGTCCAGTTTTTTTTTTAGGTCCACCCTGACATTAAATTAATTGCAAAAGGAATTTACATAACTTATCAGGACACCCCTCTAGTACTCACTATTTCCCACTATCCTTTGGTTAAAATGAAAAGCTAACAGTTCATTCGTGATGTTAATAATGAGCTATCTGTAGGAGTTGTTTTCCGCACACTCAAAACCAGCTTGTATCAACTGTAATTTTTATTCCAGTTCATCTCATACGACAGGAAAACTAATATTCGAAACTTCTGTCTCTTCTCATTTCAACTCGAGAAATTACGAACAGGACACAATTGGCGCTAGGGATCGTGCGTTATCGGTAAATGTAACTATAATGTGTCTGGAGGATATAACTGATGGATCCTTAAAAACTGATACTGTTTCAGATACCTAGATACATGATCTTTTGCAAAATGTGAACTATGTCACAACTTTGTTCTACCTTAAATATTGTGAAAATTGAAATGTTAGAGCTACCTTTTCCTCAAATTTCAGTCTTCTTCCAAGAGTCACAATTTCTCCTATCCCTATATAGAGATGATCACATTTTCCTTAAAAACGCTTGGGAGCTATACTCCTTAAAAACGCGTATGAGATACTGCAAGATATTAACGAATTATGATTATTTTTTTTTAAAGTTAATAGCAAAGAAGACAAGAATAATTTCATTAGAAGTGTGGGCTATGCTTCCAATTTATGTATAAATTGGAATCCTGCAGAAGTTCCAAGAGAAGGGCTAGAACCTATATTTCTGTCACACCTGGCTAATGAGGATAAGCATGCTTTAGGCCATTTTTTGGCTAATCAATTTGTAGAGGTATTACACTTGGTGATAAAGAACGATTGATTTCAGGAAAATGAAGTTTATTCTATTTTTTTCAGTGTTAAATGAGAATAACATCAAATTCCTGCCCACTACCCTATATACTATTAGGCAGAAAAATTGTAAATTAAACACTTAGGCTGAGATCAGTTAGCTTTAAGAAACAATTAACTGAAACAGTAGTAGCAGTAATGCAAGATCTAGCAGAAGACAGACCTTCTGGCTATATGCTGTTTGTGATAGTTTTTTTTTATGATTTGAGAGCTAAACAGAAAATAATTCCTTATTTAAACCCAGGCATACTATTGCTAAGAATGTCTTTTTATATTGGTTTATTCTTACAGATAACATTGAATACTATTATTTGGCCTTACTAATGGTTATAAAGGTTTACAACTTAGCCAGCAGGGTACTAGAGCTAGATTGAGACTAAAATGGGCAAGCGCAAAGAGGAATTCCTCTGTGACATAGGTTTTCAATCAAAGGTCCAATTCTGGGAACCAATGATATCAAATAATGTTAGAGATTACAGAGCACCAAACTTTTCATAAAATCAATAATCTTTAAGCAATTTGGAAGCTACAAACTAATATAGGTAGGCATGACATCACCACCCTCTTTGTTCATGTGATTTCTTACACAGACATCTGACAAAAACCTGAGACCCTTCGCATTTTTTATCCAACTCATCTGTGCATTAGATCAACAAATATAACCAGAAAGTTAAGTGTCAGGACCCAGATTTAATGTTACATTATTGATAAAAAAAAAATGAACTGTCACATGTTTATCAAACACTATTGAAATATGACATCCAATCATCAGTCCTCAGATATGGGTTTTCAGGCCTACTTGGACCTTGCCCTCACTTTCCTGCGCTTTCTCTTAAGCCTCCTCGTACGCTTCTTCCTTCACTTTGCTCTCATGTTTACCTGAAAAAGAAATAGTGTATAAGAAAAAAAAATTCACACAAACAGCAAATATCATGGTGTCCAGAATGGAAGAGATCAGTATTCTAATAGCTTGTAAGAGTAGTAAAAATGAGCATTACAAGGAAACGTGTTAGCAGTAATTAATATTAGACCAACTTCTTACATTGATCAAAAGTCAACCTTAAAACTTGTCTTCCATAGCAAAACCCGAAAATATAGGTTTTTTGTTTAAAAAACAAAAGCAACTAGCATTAAAACTGGAAATTATAAGACTATTAGCGCCCCCTCCCCAGGAGAGGTTCAAAAGGAGTAATAATCCCTAATGTCATTTAGAAGGGTTATCTTTATATTCCTAATTTGACAAAAACATCCAGGTGATGGCTGCCCCTCCCCCCAAGAGTGGATTCAAATAAGTAATAATCGCAGAGGGTTATGTAAATATTTTCTTAATTTTTATAGAGTAGCAAAAGATGGTCAACGATTTCACATGCACTGTTTTGTTTAAGAACCAAAAAAAAGAAGTTTGTAAGAGTCTGGTATAGCAATCACATCACTTATAGCACTAATTTGATTAGCCCTTTCAGGAATGCCTTCTGAGTTGTGGCAAGCCTTGCTGAGCATCAGAACTACAAGCTATATTACAACTGGTTTTCTCTCTTCACAGTTGCTCAGTGATTGAAGGATGAAGGTATTCATGCAGTGCAAACAGTAGACACTAAAGAACTGAAACGATTTACTTTGGAAGACAAGCTCCCAAAGCAACATGGTCAAGGACCTAACAATTGACAGGCAGAAACAAGTAAACTGCATAGTAATAAACAGTTTGAAAACTAACAAGACCATTTTCAGTCCTCCTAAGCTAGGATTCCAGAATCGACACTTGTAAGCAGTGGCAGGATCCTTAAGATGCAAATTGTTTAAAGGTCATTTGCAAGGAAGGAACATAGTAGGTTTATGGGTAGAGTAGCTACATTCACAAAAAAAGGTGCACTACAAATAACAAAATTAAATTAAAGAAACTATATTTTCTAGGATAAACAACAATTCAATAAACGCGAAAATAAAGGTGAACACTGACAGTTGTAAAAGTTGACAGATAGCAGCAATTAAAAAAGAAGCTTAGCAGAGAATATGGAAGCATATGAAGCTGATATGCAGTGTTTGATGTGTTCAGTTAGGAGATGGTGTGTGTGAGAAATTGTATTTCTAATGGGAATGCCAAGAATTATGACTTGGTCAGATCTTTTAACTTCCAAGTAAAATTTCAGCAAGGAATGGGCTTTTCCTGTTAAAGAAGACTATTTTGGATTTTTCAGCATTGAATTCAAAACCAGATTTTAAGTATTAAGTTTGCAGTTTTTGAAATGTTTCAGAAATTTTGTCTAAAGTTTGGCTGAGGTTAAAAATGCCATCAGTGTAAGTAACTAAGGAGAAATTGAGACCAGAAAGAATGCAATATATCTGACACTGATCTTGAGCTTTGAGGACATAATTATTGAAATAAAAAGGTGAAGCAATGGCACCTTGCCTTGCTCCTTTCTTAACTAATACAGTTTATCCTGTTGCCTACGCATACTATGAGAACTCAGTCTGCCCCAGTTCATTTTTTTCCTGGTCTAGTGGACTGGCCATAGGTGTTAACTGCAGCACATGATAGGCTGAGCTGTAAGAAAAGCATCAGTACATCCAGCTAATAAGAATCAGATTAGATTTTCCACCTAATGTTAAGTACCTATCTTCATTTCTTCCTCTTCAAAGGCCACTGACCTTTGATTGCCTGTTATAGTCTTAGTGTTATAGAACTGAAACCTGAGAGACTTACTACTCAAATAATTGTGTCAGTTTGATGGGTTTACTCTCCATGAGTCATTGTTGTGTGTTAGGAGTAGTGTTGGGCGATATTTGATATATTGATGTATCAGACCAAATATTGATATCAAAACGTATTATCGAAATGATATATTTTAAGGGTCTCTAACCCCTATATTCCCCGCGGAAAATCCACCACATGAACATTCTGCAAATTTTCAGCATACATCTTCGAGATTCTTTGCAGGTTTGAATTCTTTGATTTTATTTATCCTTATCTTACATCTCACCCTGGCATCTTTTTTGCAAGAATTCACTTCATGCTCCCGAGTCAGATACGTGAATTATTACCAACTGAGAATTAAAAGTTGGCCAAAAACGATTTTATAATGAAAAGTTAGGATTTTGAAAGTTATCATAAGTAAAACTAGCCAATCAGACAGGGTGAATTTTCCCAGTCTGAAAAATTTTGTAAAGGAAAAGGAGCTATCTGTCACAGATAAATTAAGATAAGGTAATCTAGCCTAATTGTAACTATACATGTATAATATATATATATATATATATATATATATATATATATATATATATATATATATATATATATATATATATATATATATATATATATATATATATATATATATATATATATATATATATATATATATATATATATATATATATATATATATATATATATATATATATATATATATATATATATATATATATATATATATATATATATATATATATATATATATATATATATATATATATATATATATATATATATATATATGTTAAAAATAGTTGAAAGGTTAAGTAACAAAACTCTGGCGTCGACAAAACCCCCCAGGGACCCTGGGGCGGGAAGGGATTCTTGTATAAACTTCAGAGAGGGCTCATTTGATTGGAAATTGGAAGTTTTAGTTCAGTTCTTACGAGTCAAAATCGATCGAAGGGCAAATACCACCTCCCCCGCCCTTTTTCCCCACCCCTCTCTTTGAACTAATTCTGTTTATAACCTGAAGGCCCAATGAGAGTTTTATATATATAACCGACCACCTCTTCGACATAAAGTGCCTCTGGAAAAATAAATAAGTATTAATTCATTGAATATTAGATATATAATGATATTAATTGTTGAAAGATCCATCAGTTCAAGATTTTTTTTTTTTTCACTGTAATTTTTATTTTCATTTTCAATGCTGTAAGAACTGGAAAAGAATAAATTTGTAATATAAGAGTAATTCGTTTTCAGTGATGTGCCAATGACGCAGAAGGCTTTAGGTTTTTGCAGTTAAAGAAGGGGGCAGTATCCAAATTTTGTTTGTAGTGAATTATATTTGTCTTGACCAATCTTGGAAACAACTAATAAATTAAACTGAATATTTTCATGTATAATGATATTAATTGCTGACAGCTCATCAGTTCAAAATTTTACTGTAATTTTAATATTTATTTTCAATATTTAGTACAAAAGAAAACATTTGTAATATAATTCGTTTTCAGTAAAGCGCCAATGACGCAGTAGGTTTTAGGCTTCTGCAGTGATGCGATACCCAAACTCTTGTTTGTAGTTATTTTTATTCGATTCAAACTTGATTTGCATATTCAATTTAAGTTTCACTCGTTTTAAGATTTATTTATTCATTTACATTAATATATATTGTATATTTGTCCGCATTGATTGTTTATTTAATTTCTGTTCGTTTTAAGTTTCATTTATACTTTAATAGCAAACTATTTGTACTTCAATAGGAAAATATTTTTTTTTCGTTTTAGGCTTGATTTTCATATTCAATCTAAGCATTACTCGCTTTAAAATCTATTTATTCATCTATATTATTACTTGTTGTATGTTTTTTGCTATAATTGTTTATTTAATTTCTGTTCGTTTTGGGTTTCATTTATTCTTTAATAGTAAATTCTGGTCGTTTTGAGTTTGATTTTTAACAGGTATTCATATGTCCTGAGCTTAAGTTTAAAATGGCCTTTACTTTTCTTTGAAAAATTTATTTTTCGGAAAGTTTTTTTTAATTAATTTTTGTTCGTTTTTGATTGCAAAAAGTTTCAAGTTTTTATTGCATTGGGGGGTGGTTGCTTACTGTCCGATTATTCTTGACTTTAAAAAACGGATCTAGAACTTTCAATTTAAATCGAATGAGGCTTTTTTTCAAAGTATATACGATTACCTATTTGATAAAAACCTTATATATGAACAGTAGACAGCTTACATAACTTGTGGACAGCGATTGGCAACAATGAATGGATTGAAAAAATAGCTCCAATAAGAGTGTTTTGACCATTTCACTTGCTGACACAAAGGGATCACGACTGTTTGGAATTGATCTTAATAGGATTTTGTGTTCCAAAGCAATTTTGTATCTATCACAGAGTATATATTTTAACCTTATAATTGGATAATTATAATAGATTTACTATGTGTTCTTCCCATACAAAACTTTACCTTATTGAAGTCTTTGAGGTGGGAGCGGCGTAGTTGGCAGAAGGAAGAAAACTTAAGCGTAGACAGTAGGAGAGGGGGAGGGTGAGGTTGGAGACTCATCCAATACGGGGCGGAACTTCGCTTATCTCCTCCGTTCCCGATTTAGGAGATTAGACAGACTCATTGGGCTGTAGAATGTTCAACCGTTTGAGTTGTGGAAGACGTTAAAATACTCAAAAAAAAACTTTATATTTTAAGTTATTGCAGGATTGATTTCATAGATTGTGGAATGGTGAGTCCACTGGCCCATCATTTGGGTGAGCCTCAACTCATAATATGCAATTTTGATTAATTGTTCCGTGCTATGTGCATATATTATTCTATATATATGTTATTTTGAGTTATACTTTTATCGCATTACTTTTATATTTAAGGCTTGAGATAAAAACTGAGACTTTAGCGGAGACAGTGGTGAGGGGAAGTCTCCCGCCTCACATGCATAATTGAGCAGCCACAGAGAAAGTAAAACAAATGAAATTAATCTGTCTTTTAAAAATGTCTTTTTTTCAAAAGACGCGAACAAAATCGTCTAAAGGAACCCGAAGTGCTATCTCTGACATTTCCGTTGATTCTTTATTCCCATTACTTTCAGATGAAAAATTTAGAATATTATCGAAGGGGTTTAGTCGTCCCTTCCCTGAATAATTCACATTTGGAAAACCCACCCCTGGGAAATCCTCCCCCCTCAAAGAACATTTTCTTTTCCTGCTGATAATTCCTCCGCGTTAAATTCCACCCAGCAGAAATTTCCCAGCCGTGGAATATGCTCCCCAAACATATTCCCCTCAGATAATTTCGGATATTCATAAAAATGGAAGCTGAAATTTCTACTCAACTTTTTAGGTCAGAAGCAATGCTATAGCGTTACCTAAGTAAAGAGCCATAAGGATTCAATGAATTAATACTTATTTATTTTTCCAGAGGCACTTTATGTCAAAGAGGTGGTCGCATAAAGTTTGGAACGGGGTTCATTGAATTACAAATTAAAATTTATAGTGCCCTTACACCAGGGACGGATCCACAATTTTTTAGGGGGGGGGACGCAAAATAGGTTGATCCGATAAACTTGCGTTAGGAACAAGTTTAATTAACGCAATCTTGCGTTAATTAAGAAAATTACATTACTTTCGACTACGTTAGGGGGACGCCCCCCTTGACCCTCCCCTGGATCCCCCACAGCCTTACACTCTCTGTTTCTTTCTTTGTTAGGGAGGAGAGCAGATGCCTAATAGGTGTGTGTTAATACCAAAACATTCTAACTCTCATTGGGCCTTCAGGTATAAACAGAATTAGTTCAAAGGGAGGGGTGGGGAAAAGGGCGGGGGGAGGCGGTATTTGCCCTTCGATCGATTTTGACTCGTAAGAACTGGACTAAAACTTCCAATTTCCAATCAAATGAGCCCTCTCTGAAGTTTATACGAGAACCCCTTCCCGCCCCCGGGTCCTGGGGGTTTTGTCGACGCCAGAGTTTTGTTACTGAACCTTTCAACTATTTTTAACAAAAATTTTATCTGATACATTTAGGGCGTGGAGGAGGGGGGGGGCTAGTTGCCCTCCAATCTCTTTTTACTCTTAAAAAGTGAACAAGAGCTTTCAATTTCCAATCAAATGAGCCCTCTCTAAAGTTTATACGAGTATCCCTTCCATAAAAAATAATATGAAGGATTCAGAGAATCCTTAAATTACAACCCTTGCCCTGAGGGCTTTGGGGGAGTTGTCATCCTTAAAGACCTAATTTCCAGACCTTAAAACTACGTTTAATAAAATGGCTGAATATTATTTTTGAACTTTTAACAATACAGACAATTTGGAACAATCCGTGACTGAATCAGAGGCAACGCTGTAGCGTTGCCTATAGTAAAGGCCATACGGCTCCAATGTTTTATTATTACTATTTTTTTTTTCCAGAGGCATTTCATATGGAAGAGGTCGTCGTACAAACTTCAAAAGGGCTCATTCCATTGGAAATCGAGAGTTCTAGTGCCCCTTTTAATAGTCAAAGATGATTGGAGGGCAACTAGCCCCCCCCCCCATTCCCACGCCCGTCATTCCCCCAAACACATCCAATCAAAATTTGAGATAGCCATTTTGTTCAGCGTAGTTGATTTTCAGATAGAAAATATATTTTTAAGGAGGACACTCCCCCACAACCCTCAGGGCAAGGGTTTTAAGTTATGCCCTGGGGGAATATAAGGTTTTTTATAGAAGGCGTTGTCGTAGAAACTTCAAAACAGGCTCATTCAATTGGAAATTAAAGGGATATTGCCCTTTTTAATAGTCGAAAGTGATTGGAGTGCAGCTAGCCCCCCCCTGTCACGCCCCCTTTTTTTCGAAACACACCCATTCAAAACTTTAAGATATCCATTTTATTCAAGGCTCATTCAATTGGAAATTAAAGGGATATTGCCCTTTTTAATAGTCGAAAGTGGTTGGAGGGCAACTAGCCCCCCCCCCCCACGCCCATCATTTCCCCAAACACATCCAATCAAAATTTTGAGATAGCTATTTTGTTCAGCGTAAATGATTTCCAGATAGAAAATATATTTTTGAGGAGGACACTCCCCCACAACCCTCACGGCAAGGGTTTTTAAGTTATGCCCTGGGGGTATATCAGGTTTTTATAGAAGGTGTTGTCGTAGAAACTTCAAAACAGGCTCATTCGATTGGAAATTAAAGGGCTAGTGCCCTTTTTAATAGTCAAAAGTAATGGGAGTGCAACTAGCCCCCCCCCCACGCCCATCATTTCTCCAAACACATCCAATCAAAATTTTTTTGATTGCCATTTTGTTCAGCATAGTTGATTTTCCCGATAGAAAATATGTTTTTTGAGGAGGACACTCCCCACGGCCTTCAGGGCAAGGGTTTTAAGTTATGCCCTGGGGCATATAAGGTTTTTATAGAAGGCGTTGTCGAAGAAACTTCAAAAAAAAGCTCATTCGATTAGAAATTCATAGGACTATTGCCCTTTTTAATAGTCAAAAGTGATTGGAGGGCAACTAGCCCCCCCCCCCCCCTACGCCCATCATTCCCCCAAAACACATCCAATAAAAATTTGAGATAGCCATTTTGTTCAACGTAGTTGATTTTTAGATAGAAAATATATTTTTGAGGAGGACACTCCCCCACAACCCTAAGGGCAAGGGTTTTAAGTTATGCCCTGGGGGCATATAAGGTTTTTATAGAATACATTGTCGTAGAAACTTCTAAAAAGGCTCATTCGATTTTAAATTCAAAGGTATAGTGCCCTTTTTAATAGTCTAAAATGATTGGAGGGCAACTAGCCCCCCACCCACGCCCATCATTCCCCCAAACACATCCAATCAAAATTTTGAGATAGCCATTTTGTTCAGCGTAGTTGATTTCCAGATAAAAATGTTTTTGATGAGGACACTCCCCCACAACCCTCAGGGCAAGGGTTTTAAGTTATGCCCTGGGGGCAAATAAGATTTTTATAGAATGCGGTGTCGTAGAAACTTCAAAAAAGGCATATTCGATTGGAAATTCAAAGGACTAGTGCCCTTTTTAATAGTCAAAAGTGATTTGAGGGCAACTAACCCCCCTCTCACGCCCACCTTTTCCCCAAGCAAATCCAATCAAAAATTTTGTGACAGCCATTTTATTAAACGTAGTTTTAAGGTCTGGAAATTAGGTCTTTAAGGATGACAACTCCCCCAAAGCCCTCAGGGCAAGGGTTGTAATTTAAGGATTCTCTGAATCCTTCATATTATTTTTTATGGAAGGGATACTCGTATAAACTTTAGAGAGGGCTCATTTGATTGGAAATTGAAAGCTCTTGTTCACTTTTTAAGAGTCAAAGAGATGGAGGACAACTAGCCCCCCCCCCCCCTCCTCCACGCCCTAAATGTATCAGATAAAATTTTTGTTAAAAATAGTTGAAAGGTTAAGTAACAAAACTCTGGCGTCGACAAAACCCCCCAGGACCCGGGGCGGGAAGGGATTCTCGTATAAACTTCAGAGAGGGCTCATTTTTTATTGGAAATTGGAAGTTTTAGTTCAGTTCTTACGAGTCAAAATCGATCGAAGGGCAAATACCGCCTCTCCCGCCCTTTTTTTCCCCACCCCTCCCTTTGAACTAATTCTGTTTATACCTGAAGGCCCAATGAGAGTTAGAATGTTTTGGTATTAACACACACCTATTAGGCATCTGCTCTCCTCCCTAACAAAGAAAGAAACAGAGAGTGTAAGGCAGTGGGGGATCCAGGGGAGGGTCGAGGGGGGCGCCCCCCCTAACGTAGTCGAAAGTAATGTAATTTTCTTAATTAACGCAAGATTGCGTTAATTAAACTTGTTCCTAATGCAAGTTTATCGGATCAACCTATTTTGCGTCCCCCCCCCCTAAAAAATTGTGGATCCGTCCCTGGTGTAAGGGCACTATAAATTTTAATTTGTAATTCAATAAACCCCGTTCCAAAGTTTATGCGACCACCTCTTCGACATAAAGTACCTCTGGAAAAATAAATAAGTATTAATTCATTGAATCCTTATGGCTCTTTACTTAGTCAACGCTATAGCATTGCTTCTGACCTAAAAAGTTGAGTAGAAATTTCAGCTTCCATTTTTATGAATATCCGAAATTATCTGAGGGGAATATGTTTGGGGGAGCATATTCCACGGCTGGGAAATTTCTGCTGGGTGGAATTTAACGCGGAGGAATTATCAGCAGGAAAAGAAAATGTTCTTTGAGGGGGGAGGAATTTCCCAGGGGTGGGTTTTCCAAATGTGAATTTTTCAGGGAGGGGACGACTAAACCCCTTCGATAATATTCTAAATTTTACATCTGAAAGTAACGGGAATAAAGAATCAACGGAAATGTCAGAGATAGCACTTCGGGTTCCTTTAGAAGATTTTGTTCGCGTCTTTTGAAAAAAGACATTTTTAAAAGACAGATTAATTTCATTTGTTTTACTTTCTCTGTGGCTGCTCAATCATGCATGTGAGGCGGGAGACTTCCCCTCACCACTGTCTCCGCTAAAGTTTCAGTTTTCATCTCAAGCATTAAAAAATGAACGTAATGCGATAAAAGTATAACTCAAAATAACATATATAGAATAATATATGCACATAACACGGAACAATTAATCAAAAATTGCATATTATGAGTTGAGGCTCACCCAAATGATGGGACAGGGGACTCACCATTCCAATCTATGAAATCAATCCTGCAATAACTGAAAATATAAAGTATTTTTGAGTATTTTAACGTCTTCCACAACTCAAACGGTTGAACATTCTACAGCTCAATGAGTCTGTCTAATCTCCTAAATCGGGAACGGAGGAGATAAGCAAAGTTCCGCCCCGTATTGGATGAGTCTCCAACCTCACCCTCCCCCTCTCCTACTGTCTACGCTAAAGTTTTCTTCCTTCTGCCAACTACGCCGCTCCCACCTCAAAGACTTCAATAAGGTAAAGTTTTGTATGGGAAGAACACATAGTAAATCTATTATAATTATCCAATTATAAAGTTAAAATATATACTCTGTGATAGATACAAAATTGCTTTGGAACACAAAATCCTATTAAGGTCAATTCCAAACAGTCGTGATCCCTTGTGTCAGCAAGTGAAATGGTCAAAACACCCTTATTGGAGCTATTTTTTCAATCCATTCATTGTTGCTAATCGCTGTCCACAATTTATGTAAGCTGTCTACTGTTCCTATATAAGGTTTTTATCAAAGAGGTAATCGTATAGACTTTGAAAAAAACCTCATTCGGTTTAAATTGAAAGTTCTGGATCCGTTTTTTAAAGTCAAGAATAATCGGACAGTAAGCAACCCCCCCCCCCCCATGCAATAAAAACTTGAAACTTTTTGCAATCAAAAACGAACAAAAGTTAATTAAAAAAACTTTCCGAAAAATAAATTTTTCAAAGAAAAGTAAAGGCCATTTTAAACTTAAGCTCAGGACATATGAAACCTGTTAAAAATCAAACTCAAAACGACCAGAAATTACTATTAAAGAATAAAAGAAACCCAAAACGAACAGAAATTAAATAAACAATTATAGCAAAAAACATACAACAAGTAATAATATAGATTAATAAATAGATTTTAAAGCGAGTAATGCTTAGATTGAATATGAAAATCAAGCTTAAAACGAAAAAAATATTTTCCTATTGAAGTACAAATAGTTTGCTATTAAAGTATAAATGAAACTTAAAACGAACAGAAATTAAATAAACAATCAATGCGAACAAACATACAATATATATTAATGTAAATGAATAAATAAATCTTAAAACGAGTGAAACTTAAACTGAATATGCAAATCAAGTTTGAATCGAATAAAAATAAACTACAAAACAAGAGTTTTGGAAGGTTTTTTGCTACGATTGTTTTTTTTTAATTTCTGTTCGTTTTGGGTTTCATTATATTCTTTAATAGTAATTTCTGGTCGTTTTGAGTTTGAATTTTAACAGGTATTCATATCTCATGAGCTTAAGTTTAAATGGCCTTTACTTTTCTTTGAAAAACTTATTTTTCGGAAAGTTTGTTTTAATTAATATGTTGAAAGAACCAGGTCACCCCTATCAAGCAAGGAATCATTAGAGACAAATGCAGCTCGTTTTTGCTCTTAGAACTGGCTAGGTACTTAAATAAGAAAGAAAACAGTATAATACTCCACATTATAGCCTATATAGTTGCTCATCTCTCCCGACATCAAACTATATTTATTTATCATTTCGGGTAATTTTTTTTTTACATCTTTTTAGCAAAGTTCTCGGGGTCACAGAATGTAACTGTGACAAGGTAAAGCACAACAATAGTAAACCACTACAAAACACTACTGAAATATTCCAAATCTTGCATTTCACGAAAGAAATTCAAAATGAACTTTGAAAAATCAAGAGAATGTAACTGTGACAGGTAAAAAACAACAAAACACTACTGAAATATTCCAACTCTTGCATTTCAACGAAAGAAATCCAAAATGAACTTTGAAAAAATCAAGAAAATGTAACTGTGACAAGGTAAAGCATAACAAGACACTACTGAAATATTCCAACTCTTGCATTTCAACGAAAGAACTTCAAAATGAACTTTGAAAAATCAAAAGAATGTAACTGTGACAAGGTAAACCATACAAAACATTACTGAAATATTCCAACTCTTGCATTTCACGAAATAAATTCAAAATGAAATTTTGAAAAAAATCATGAGAATGTAACAGTGACAAGGTAAACCACGACAAAACACTACTGAAATATTCCAACTCTTGCATTTCAACGAAATAAATCCAAAAATGAACTTTGAAAAATCAAGAGAATGTAACTGTGACAAGGTAAAGCACAAAAAAAAACACTACTGAAATATTCCAACTCTTGCATTTCACGAAATAAATTCAAAATGAACTTTGAAAAATCAAGAGAATGTAACTGTGACAAGGTAAACCACGACAAAACATTACTGAAATATTCCAACTCTTGCATTTCAACGAAAGAAATCCAAAATGAACTTTGAAAATCAAGAGAATGTAACTGTGACAAGGTAAAAGCACAACAAAACACTACTGAAATATTCCAACTCTTGCATTTCAACGAAAGAAATCCAAAATAAACTTTGAAAAATCAAGAGAATGTAACTGTGACAAGGTAAAGCACAATAAACACTACTGAAATATTCCAACTCTTGCATTTTCAACGAAAGAAATTCAAAATGAACTTTGAAAAATTAAGAGAATGTAACTGTGATAAGGTAAACCACGACAAAACACTACTGAATTTAAGTTTGTTTCATCTCATTCGAAGACATGTAAAAAAAAGTTGAAAAAATATATCATGTTTAAAAAAAAATCAAAAAAAAAATGGGGAGGGGGGGGGGGGCAAAAGTTGGAGGGAGGGGACACCCTTCGAGTTTGGGGGTAAGGGACCTTTGGGGGTTGATGTCTCTGCTGGTTAGGGTCGTTGGTGCTTATGATCCTTGATGGTTCGTACTCACATCCACCTTACTAGTTGATTTGCAAGCAAAAATATTTTATTCAGAGATTTCATGTTAAAAAATTATCCAATCACTAATTAGAATCAATCACACTCCTATTATTCAAAACATTAATTAATATCGTTCATAGTGTCCAATTTGCGAATTCCTTATCCCTTTTTGCAAAAATGTCAATCAAAAACAATTCCTAAATACGCAATTTTGACAATCTCTAGTTTTCGATTAAAAAAAAAACCAGCGGGGAATCCCCGTTCGTAATTACTAATCACCTTAACCCTTTTATCCATCGTCAAGTACATGCTCCAAAAATATTTTATTCAGAGATTTCATGTTAAAAAATTATCCAATCACTAATTACCCCTTTTTTGCAAATGTCAATCAATGAATTCCGATTGTAAAAAGCGTGTTTAATCATGTTTCATAAGTACATGCTCTGAAAAGGTGCCAAGGAACGTAATCTCCCCAAACATGTCAAACTGTTTCCATGTGCAATTGGTCTGGTAATCTGCCCTGGAAAGCTGCCATGGAACGTAGAATAACATGGAGATCGCTATGTGTCTACGCAAATTCAATAGATACTTACTACTTGCACTTTGTTGGAAACAATCGGAAACAGACTAACCCGCTAATGCAGAAAGAAGTGGGAGGAGCTTTTTGTTCGCACCGAGAATGAAGACCAGAAATGATCTGCGATAAACTTACTGGATAATTATATAAACTGTGGTGTTAACATTGGGTAAAGTTCCTAACTTTCAGCCCTCCTCCTGAGGGCTTCGAGGGATTAAGTCATCCTAAAAGACATATTTATAATATTTTGGACCATGCTGAACAAAATGGCTATCTCAAAATTTTGATCGGATGACTTTGGGAAAAAAATGAGCGTGGGAGGGGGCCTAGTTGCCCTCCATTTTTTTTGTCACTTAAAAAGGGCACTAGAACTTTTAATTTCCGTTCCAATGAGCCCTCCCACGATATTCTAGGACCACTGGGTCGATATGAGCACCCCTGGGGAAAAAAACCAACAAAAAAACAAGTAAACACGCATCCGTGATCATTCTTCTGGCAAAAAATGGAAAATTCCACATTTTTTAGATAGGAGCTTGAAACCTCTACAGTAGGGTTCTCTGATACGCTGAATATGATGGTGTGATTTTCATTAAGGTTCTATAACTTTTAGGGGGTCTTTCCCCTTTTTTGAAAATCAGCCAAATTTTCTCAGGCGCGTAACTTTTGATAGGTGGGATCAAACTTGATGAAACTTATATATTTGAAATCAGAATTAAAATCTGATTCTTTTGATGTATCTATTGATATCAAAATTCTGTTTTAGAGTTTCGGTTACCATTGAGCCGGGTCGCTCACTTACAGTTCGTTACCACGAACTGTTTGATCCATGGTTATCAAGACTTTGTTTCTTAGAGTCTCAGCTACTATTCAGCCACAGCACTCACTATTATCATTTATTAAAAAAAAACTTTCCAAAAAAGAAGTTCTTTAAAGAAAAGTAAAGGCCATATTAAGGCCTTTTCCACTAAAATGATTTTGGGGAAGGATAATTACACGCATATGCTAATGTAACACCTCCCTTTTTACCAATAGGGAGGTCATAATATTGAACTTACAATAATTGGCCTTCCAATTATTTTATTATCTCATCAATATTGTTTTACAAAATTACGGAGACGAAAATTATTTTGTTTAATCAAAATTATTGGGACCTTTGAAGGCCACAAACGAATGACATTTTTTACCCGACCCATGCAAAGTATCCCAACACATTATATAAAAACTAGAAAAAATCCTAGCTTAGTATATAAATACTAGAAAACTACTTAACTGGTCAATATATAAAATCTAGAGAACCTAGCTCAATCTGAGTTTACAAATTTTGGTACCCAAAGGACTCTTAAGTCAGGATAGCAGCTAATTAATTCTGGTACCTATTGAATTCATAGTCATTAAAAGGGATAATTAGTCCTTTTAATTTAAGACCCAACATTTAAAGGCAAAAAGGTCATTACCAACAGCCTGCTGAAAAGAAAACTCAGCAACAGAAAAGATGTAATTAAAGATGGAAAGATATTTCAAAAATAAAGAGCAGTAGGAGCTTCCTCCAGTGGTGGATCCAGGGGGGCGAGGGGAGTGAGCTCCCCTCCCTAGCGTAGTCTAAAGTACTGTTATTTACTTAATTAACTCAAGTTTCCGTTAGTTGCTCCTAACGCAAGTTTATCGGATCAACCTATTTTGCACCCCTACTAAAAATGTTTCTATCGGATCAGCCTATTTTGCCCCCACCCCTAAAAAAATCCTGGATCCGCCCCCTGGCTTCCTCCTCCCTAAAGAGGTTAAGGAGCTGATCTACTCTAGAAAGTATAATTATAAGCAAATCAAGAGAAACATTGTCTTTTATGGTTGGTGTTCTCACATTGTTTTTTTTTTTTTAAGTCGAAGGAGTTGCAAAGGTAATTTAACTTTAAATCATCACCAACACCTACCGGGGAATTGCTTTCGTCTTCCATGGTTTGCAGAGAACAAAGTTAGCATTTCTATGTAATTGCCGGAAAAAAGGGCTGTTTTTCTACAGCTCTTCAATTTGTGGATTTGTAAAAAAAAACAACAAACAGTAGAATTAATTTGGTGGTAATAATTTGGGTCTTAGGCTTAACCAAAATGTGTTGACGTAATATGCAATTCTAGGGGTAGCAATTGATATTGGGAAGGATAATTACGCGCATATGCTAATGTGACACCTTTCTTTTTACCAATAGGGAGGTCATAATATTGAACTTATAATAATTTAGAATTAATAATAATTTTGAAGAAATCAAAGGTCTGTGCTGGGACAATTAAATCGATGTTTACTTGAAAGGGGCCCAAAGATCAATGAACTTGTCAAAGTTCAGGCTTTCAGAATACTTAACTAGGAAATACAGAAGAGCAAAGTGATTAACTAAATCAGTGATCTTTTGAGGGTTTGTTTTGGGAGCCAGATGATGTGAATGAAGAAGCTGAAGGAGAATGGTCTTTTTTGGATGACAATTGGGGTCAATTTTTGTAGTTGAATTATTAGAATAGGCGTGACAGGGACTAAGGAGGAAATACATTAGCCTAAAGATAAATTTTTGGTGCCCAAAAGATGATGGTGCATCTCACGTTTTTTTTTCAAAAGATAATGGCGCATCTCACACTTTTTTTTCTAATAGCTTAGAATGCAGGAGAAATTTATTTTGCATATTTGCGTAGTAGGAGGTAGGACATATCGACTAGAATTTTTTGAGAACAATCACTTTTGGTATGATAGCTCAAAACCCTTATTCGTTATATCCTGTGAATTTTAAGAAGCAGAAGATGTTCCCTAGCAGAAGATGTTTTTTGTATTGTTATAAGTATTGTGTCTTTTAGAAAATGAAAAATGCGTGCATGCCAACAAAAAGGAATGGGACCCAAAGACCGAAATGAACATCAAAAATGGGTGAAATACTGCAAGAAACATGGGACCAACTGAGAGTGACAAAAATAGGACCCAAGTACCATTGTCCCTCTCTATTTAGTGAGTGGCAAATGCTGAATACTAGTTTGAGTGTCCATCAGAGTCAAAGACCCAGGTGATGAAATTGGTAACTTACTATGTGAAACGCTTGAAGTGAGTGTGATTATGGATGCAGTTTGAAAACTCTCGCGTATGAAAACTCCCAAAAGCCATGTTTTTCATTTGGCAGTTCGCCAAATGAAAACAGCCATTTAGAAGCGCCAATTTGGCATTAGAAACGCCATGTTGCATTGAGATCACAGCTTCATTGATTCATTAGCTTAGATGTTAAGCGCCAAATGAAAATAGGGCTTTACTGTTCTAGCTTGATGCATTTAAAGCGTGTTGTCAGTGTAATTACTATGTGGTTAAACTTGTTATCAATTGAGTTACTTTGCAGTTAAGCGTGTTAGTAATTTTGTGTCACGTCTTGTGACTCTTATGGAGTAATTTTTCTAGCTGATTCCATCTACACCTACTGGGGAAATTGAAGCTCTTATCTGGCAATAATTGCCGACTCTGTTTATCAGTGGAATTGATTTTTTCTTCTAAATACGTTTTAGGGCAGAAGTAAAAAAAATTAAAAAAAGGAATTAATGTACTTAGAAGATAGGATAAGATTTATTTTTTAAAATATTCTATCAGAAGCCCAGATGGGTGAAATTTCCCTTTCAATCAAGAAAAAAAGTCAATATAATAGGGGTAGTCGGGAAAAAAAGTAAGTTTTCAAAAAGTTAAGGAAAATATTTGCGAAACAAAGAGAACAATTGGAAGGTAAAATGAAAGTTGGAAACAGAATGTTTACTTATTTAACATATCGACTATGTACGGGACAAAAGTTCTTCTGTATCTTTTCAGTGGAAAACTTTATTGTTCTTCTCCTTAACTTTCTATGTAAGGTAGTCCTAACACCCCTTCCGTGAAAACTTTCGATTCTGGTCGTGGAAAAACTTTATTGGTGGTCGAAGGATGATTTTTGTTGAAGTGCAATGAGGGAGGTAAGGTTGAAGAGGAGACAGTGACTAGAAAAGGGAAATTCGTTCGGCGAAAATCAAGGTCATTGTTGCAGAGAGTAGAGTGCTAACTTATACTTTGCGTACAGCACTAGGAATTCCCATGCTATTTGCGTACAGCACTAGGACCATAATATTTGCTTGCCTTTCCTTGGTACCTTTCCAACGAGCGGGGATTTCCACTGGCTCCTACACATTGCAAAAAGCGACCAATCCTTTACCTACAAAGTGGCCAAGCATGTTTTGAAACTATAGTCAAGGGTGTATAAGATAATCAGACTGGTTTTTTGCTATTGATATCAATTGCACATGGAATTACACAAGAACCGTACAAGAAAACCCACGTCTGAGGCACTACAGTATCACATGGACATTACAAAAAGCTGCAAGGTATAATGTGGTCTAACATGTTTTTGAGAGTATGGTCGAAATTATATAACTCAACCAGACTGGTTTTTGTTATTGTTGTCAATTGCACAATATTGTTGTCAATTGCACAATGTTATTGTTGTTGTTGTTATTGTTGTCAATTGCACAATGATTTGATATATCATAGATAGTACATTGAATATTATTAACTTTAAAGCAATGGATACATCAATGTACAATGTGAGCACAGCTTACTAAATTTCTTAATTTATTTCAAATAAAATCATTTTATCATCCCACTAGTAAATTCAAATTTCAGGGGACATAGCCCCCTCCCCTCCAACAATACAAACCTACAATAGTATGAGTATACTCGCTAGAAAACGCAAAGTACCCTCTTTTTATCCACTATGTAAATCAACACCCACACCCCCCCCCCCTCCTTTGTTTACGATTTTAATTCTATAGAAATAGTTATCTCGTTCAAAATGTCCCTTTTCCCAATTGTGTATTTAAGATGTATTGTCTTTTTTCCAGTCTAAAACCGCATGTGTTTATAATTACAGAAAAGGGTCCTTTTGGAACGAAACTTCGCACGTCTTATCGCATAGATTAATGCCACATGCCTTTGTGATTCAAGACACATTCAAAAAATAGATTGTTTTTTCGGCCAAATTACACGAGATATTCTATTTGATGAATGCAAATGGGGTTTCATAGATGATTAAGAGGCTTTTATAAAAAATATAAGACGGGGAAGTAATTCTAACACCATCGTTGCGAAGTAAAAAAACAAACTATTTCGTCGCATGGAAAGTAAGGGGGAGGGAGAGGGGAATTCTTTGTGCAGACTAATTTTTTCTTCTGTAAAAAAGGGGGTTGTTTTTTCCATACTAAATTTTTCTTCTTTTTTAAGGAGGAGGAAGATTCCTACAATTACTCCCCCCCTGAAAAGAGAACAAGATGGAACGATGCCACATTGATGCAAGCTACAAGGCCTTCCATCATCAGATATGCTAGTTCCATTACAAGTTCTCTGAACCAGCCAGGAGCCTCTCAAGCCACTGTCAGCTCTGCACAAACCTCTATGCAACCTGGCAGAAAATTCAAGAGGGAGGGGATGGAGTCTCATAATGCATCAGCCTCATCTAGTCAAGCCCTTCATGCTTTGCCAGGGGCTTCAGGCGTACAAGTGCACTCTGAATTTGGAAATGTGGGTATTTTATCTCTACCTTATACATGATTATTTACTTTAAAAAAAAAATGCTAGGAGGAATGATGAGTTTTGTGAGTATGGTGAAAAATGGAAACTTATTAAGTATCCTGGTAAACATACGACTAAAAAAATAAAAAAAATATGCTTCAGGGTAAATAGGGTATTGTGTCTTTCTGAACTTTCTGTGGGAGGTGGGGGGAGGGGGGGCGGGAGTAAGTATTTAGTTTAAATAATTCTAGGAGGAATTGAGTTTTGTGGGTGGGGTGAAAAATGGTACTTATTAAATATCCAGGTAAACATTAGAAATTTCGATTAGAAATTCTTCAGCATCTAAAATGGTACTGTGTATTTCTGAACTTTCTGTGGGAGGTGGGGGGCGGGGGTAAGTATTTAGTTTAAATAATTCTAGGAGAAATTGAGTTTTGTGGGTTGGGGGAAAAATGGTACTTATTAAATATCCAGGTAAACATACGACTAAAACAAAAAAAAAAAAAGCTTCAGGGTAAATAGGGTATTGTGTCTTTCTGAACTTTCTGTGGGATTTGGGGGGTGGGGGTAAGTATTTAGTTTAAATAATAGGAGGAATTGAGTTTTGTGGGTTGGGGGAAAAATGGTACTTATTAAATATCCAGGTAAACATACGACTAAAAAAAAAAAAAAAAAAAAAAGCTTCAGGGTAAATA